>JZKD02S1917346.1:96139-111453 GCA_000966675.3 Picea glauca
ATTCCTCTCAGTGAGGTCTGTGTTTGCTTTTTTGATTACCCTCTCCAATACTTCCATCTCATAAATCTCTCGCAGAAGCTTATTGATCTTCTTGGTCTTACCTTTCTGAGGCCTGGTTGATGAGGCTTCTGCTTTTGGTTGCCTGTGTGTTTCTGAAGGCTTTGATGGAGGTATATTTATCTTCAGTTTTGCATCCTGTTTGATCTGCAAGTTATCCTGTGCTTTTTCCATTCCCTGCTCTGAATCAGAGTCACTATAAGGTAGGTTGAGAGGGTTTTTCCCCGTGACAAGGTTTCTGTCTTCAAACTTTAACTTCCTCTTGGTTCCTCCCTGCTTGCTGGGTGATGTTTTTATAGAATCCCTGGGCATTGAAATTCCTTTCCTCCTCCTGTGACTACTCTTGGGAGTAGGATCATTTATGCACCTAGACTTCTTTGCTTTTATCTCTGGAGGTCTTTCTGTCTGAAATTCGTTCCAAAACAAGAAGAAACTCCACTCTATTTTTTTCCTTTGAAGAGCTTCTTTCACAAGGAGGGTAATCAGCCCCTGATGTGATATTCGGCTTATAACTTTAGTAGGTTGAGATTTTACCTGTTTTTCCATTTTAATCAGGGTTCTATGAAATAAGTAAGGTATGTTTAAGTGTTCTCTGCCTGTGAAGTGGTTCAACAGTTTAAAATGGTAGTACATCACCCTGTTATAGCGCCCTCCACAGGTGATGTATACCAAAATCGCCTTCAACAGGGTTTGCCACTTTGATTCAAGATAGGACATAGGAATATCCTTTTTCCAAGTCAAAGTTTTATGCACTGGCAACATATATGATCTGAATTCAACATTTGAGGGTGAAGAGGTTTTAAACCAGCAATCCCCTATTCTGGACAGCCCTGTGTATTCGGCAATAGATGCTTCATCTATAATGAATTCCTCTCTGCCTATTTTGGCAATCCTTCCATCGTATGAGAGGGCAAATGCTTCAACAACTTGTTGGTGAAAGGTTGTCAATTTTTCACAATATGTGAAAACTCCGACCTGTTTAAAGCACTCTGTGACCTCTGGATGCTCTTCAAAATACCACATGCCATCCACCTCGGACCTTAAAATAGGACTTACTTTTGACATGACTCAATACCGACTATACCTGAAACTGTGGGGGATAAAAATGTTCGGGAGGTAATGGTTCTGGGAAGTAAGAATACAGTCGATACCACTTATGCAAAAAACCAGTGAAATCGGATGACAAAGTGTATGATCAATGAACTCACTAAAACACCATCCCAAACTCAGATGACAATCTAGCTGAGAGATGCCGAAACTTCAGCTTTTCGGGGGCAATTGAATTGCTGAAACTTTGAAAGAGAACGGTTTCTGATCTTACCTGATAATCCGCCTAGATTTCTTTGACTCGGGATGCCTGCTGAACTCGGAGACACTTCGACAATCGCCAGATAACACGGGATCATAATTTTGAAAATATGCTTTACTGATAAGATCGTGGACTTGTGATTATCTTCAGCGATATTCGGGATTCATTGTAATTCATTGAGTTTACAGATCAAGGAAAGGCCTGGTAATGATGATTGGCGTACTTACCATTGAAATGGAGGGAATCCCGTACAATCATACCTGTCAATAACCGATCTGCGTGGATTTGAAATGATTAATGCAATGGATAAGATGCGGGTGCTTCGAACCTTTCGGATGAACACCATGAATGAGCATTATCTCCCACAATGCAAGCTTTCAGCAGTTGTATTGCTCATCATTGCAACGATTTTTGACATCTGGCTCGTGCGAAAGCACGAGCTTTCTTTTTTGCCCATTCAAATACTTTCGGTGGTTGCATGCCTTCTGCCTCGACCCTTTATCTGTCGAAGATGAACACTTTCGGTGGTTAATGAGCACGCTGGAGGCTCGCCTAAACCACCGAATCCTGATATTTTTCCATTTCCTTGACCGAACCAAAATCAACATGTCTTTTGGGATTATTTTGGAAAAACAGACTCTCTAATCTAGTGATAAAAATTAGAAATCAAATTTAGGAACCAACCTATCATCTAATAATCAAATAAAACCAATGATTTATTTGGGGAGTTAACACCTGGGATCTTTTCATCCTCTCAACTACTGATAGGAGCTTCAACTGCGCCTGTACTGTCACTACTTGCTTCTTTTCCTCCTGGAGCTGTGACTCCAGTGTCTTCAGTTCAGGATCCTCAGTAAGTCGCTCATAGGTCTACGCACTTATACTTCTAAGTTGTTTACATTCCAAAGCTAATGCTTTGATTCTCTCAACTACGCTCCGAGCAGTGGTTTCTCTTTGGTCTCGCACGTCCTGTGGAGTGCTTGGTACTGTTTGTAGTTCTAGGTCTAATATTCTCTGTTGAAGCTGTTGGATGGCTTCAGCAAGCTTCGCTACTTGATGTTCCACTGGGTCTTCATCCTTTTTCTCCAATACCGTCACAGAGTGAAGTTCTCTGTTGACTACTTCTTTTAATCCAACCTGCTCCACGAGTAGTTGTTCTTTCTCTTGATGGATTTGCGCTTTCTCATCTTCAAACTTTGTTTGGAGGTCGTCCTTCTCCTGTTGCACAACTCAGCGTTGCTCTATCACTTCCTCTTGTGCTTGTTTCAAGGCCACTGTGTCCTGTTCTTTTTCTTCTTGTGCATGACGAAGGCGAGCTTCAGTCGCATAAGCTATTATGAGGAGTTGGGTAGGCTCATCTCCCAACTCTAGTTCTTCGAATGGTGGGGGCACAATGGACATTTTCGACTGGAGTGAAGGGCATGTTGTACCCCTCTTAGTTATGTTTCAATTCTATTATACATGGCTTCTTGTTTAGCTTCATTGTTCTGCAAAATGTCCTGCGAGGCATCTGATACAGTTGCGATGATGAAGTCGAAGTCATCAAGCATGAGAACAGTGTGCATCTTAGTCTTACTAGCTCTGGATTTCTTCTGCGATGTAGGTTTCGTGGGGGAAACCTTTCTTTTGTTAGATGGCTCTGCGTCATCAGGGGGATTCTATGGTGGTGTTACTTCACCTTGCTTTTGTTGATTGTTCTCTTCTTTGTCTACTTCGTCGTCACCTCCTCCGCTAGGGGATTCTGAATCAGTCTCTTCAAATGCATTGTTCAACTTTTGTACCTCTTTCGTCTTCTTCCTTCTGCTAGTTTTAGGTGTATCATGCCCTTTGCGAGTGGCCTCTGGGATGTCGATTAGTTTGGGTTTAGACAGTTCTGCGGGGTCAACAGGGATAAGGATCTTTGCAAGCCAGTCCTTAGTTATTTCTTCTAGGTCTTCCTCTGTGAGCTTATAGTCTGATTGAAGCTATTCTTTACTCTCATCTGCACGCGCGGTGATATAAATAAAATGTCGATCTGAGAAGAACTTCATAAGGGGCTTGAACCAATGCAGGGTGTTCGGCATCATACGAGGGACAACCCCAATAGCCCTCTTTAACTGCAAATAGTAGGTATGGAATATCGCATTTGACTACCATTGTTTCCCCATATCGCTTGAATACCAGAGCGTGGTGAACTTCGCAGTGAGCGGCTCAAACGACTCAATGTCAGGGAAGGTCGCTCCTTACGGCATATCCTAAGAAATAAACGTGATGAGGATCAGTAGCCAACTAAAATGGAACTCGTAGCCCTGATCCTAAGCTTCGTGGAAATCCAATTCTAACTGGTTGACTAAGTACTTTGCCCAGTTCATCTGTAGTCCTTCCACACATTTTCCAACGAGGTAAACAACAAACCCTATGACTTGCGTAGGTTTGTTCTTTCTCACTAGCTTTCCTACGATTAACTGGCAGGCTAGGAGAATTGCACCATTCTAGATGGTGGCTACCTTGTAGCCTCACGTCCCCTTTTCTACATCGCCATAGGTATCTTTAATCCTTTGTGCCAGGGCGCGGTCTGCAGCCTTCCCTAGGTAAAAGTCCTACGGGTCTAGTCCCTACATGCTCAATCCGATGATCCTATGGATCAACGCCAGATCGACAATGATGTGTCTGTCTAGCCACAGATAGCCACCATGGTAGCACGACAACATGAGCTTAATGCACGCGTTAACCTCATGGTGCTTTCCAAAATGTGGTATCTTCATCACGTTCAAGATAGTGGACTACGTGAGGTTCATAGTCCATGGTTGGGGGATTATCCTCAACTTCTTCCCCTTCATCCTAGTCAAATACTTGTGAGGGGAGAGAATGTTGTGGTTGTTGCAATCCCCTAAGTTGAAGTCGTTGAATTTTAATGTCATGATCTTATCCAGATGTGGTCTAAATGCACGTATCACCTTCGGGAGGTATGCAGTAATCAGAGTGTAATCGAAGTCCCTTGGGACACTGTCACAACTCACCGCGCCGGCCAGAGGCAGCATATAGTCAGGCAGGATAGACAGGAGTAACTTTGCATTCGCCAAGTCATCTCGATGCTTGGTTCTTTTCTCGGCTACAGCTCGAGATAGTCCAGATCCGCGAGAAGTCGATGGAGAGGCTTGCACTCCTCTCATCGATGAGGCTTGAATCAATGCAAACATTACTTTTTCGGCCATTAGATCGATTAGGACTTCTTCTACAGAATTTTCTACTATTCTGAGTTCATCAACATGCACACTCGAGATCAGATAACTCAGGTCGATGAAAAAACGCTCAGTGTAATAGAACAAGTGGCAAAGTCTCAGTAAACACATCACGGAAACAATGATTTCTCTTTTTGGCTTGGATACAATTCATGAAAGTGTTCTCAGTGCAACAGTCGACGAAATAAGTAGACAATGACGTAACAGATCTCTCCAACGGTGAGAATCTTTCATCAATGCAGTTATGTCCATTATGGCATGGTCCCAATGATCCAATGGTGATCTTTTTGGTCATAACTGTTATTCTAACCATTCGGGAGCATCGGTCTAATGGTCATAATGCCTCTAACAGTTATATTGCTCCGACATGGCGAAGTGTCATTCTAAGCTGCTCTGATATTCCGATGAAGTTCGAATTCTAGAGACCTTCCTTCTGCGAATTCTTCTCTGGAACTTCTTGTAATTTATCCAATTTTTCTTTCTTCTTGCTGAGATTTCTAGCCTTCTTCCCTGTGATTTGCATCTATTATTACTCTTTCCATTCTGATTCTTATCTCCTCTTGGCATAGTAACTTTGCATTATTGATGGTCTTTACTAGGGTTCAAAGGAAATACTTGTTCTTTGTCTTCGGTAGGTGTTCCACTCTCCTGTACAGACAGGTGTTTCAAGTCTTCTTGTGTTCTTTCAACTTTGTCATCCATATTTCTAGTTATGAGCAACTTCGATTGGTTTTCTTGTTCTTTCAGTAAGTGTGTGGTTCTCTTAGTCATGAAGTCTCTTAGTTCTTTCTTTTTCTGTTCTAGGGCTTCCTCTTCTTTTCTTCGGGTCTGATCTTTCTCAATCCAGGTTTTTCCTAGTAACATAGAAAATGGGGTGTTGTTCTCAATAAATTTAACAACCTCAAATTCTTCCTCTATCGAAGTTCCACGAGCACTCATAGGTGTTTGGGGAAGTCTTCCACATAGGACTATTAGTTTTCCTCTAAATAATCCTATTCCTCCCAATGAAGGAATCATAGTAGGCTTTCCTAAAATTTCCCAGGTTCTTTTTGTCATGATATTCACCTGTGTTTCCTCATCCAGAACACAGTCTATGTCAAAGTCTCCTATTCTTGTTTCTATGCACTTTTTTTCTTTGAAGATCTCTAATAAGTTGATATTTTTGTGATCATTCAGGGTTTCTTTCATTTGTAGTAATACAATCTCTGATTCTTTCTAGTTTTTTCCATAATCTTAGTTTCTTAACCTTCCTTAGAGTTTTCTTGTCTCATATTCATTCTTTCAACCTTAGCAATCATTACAGGGCAATCCAAAACTTCATGGTCCATAGCCTTACAACAAAGACAACTAGGTCTTCGACCAGGTCATTCCTTGGCAAGATGTCTCGGTCTTCTGCAACTGTAACAAAGAGTTAATCCTCTTTTTCCTTTAAATGATCCCTAGTCTTTCCTGTACTACGCACTAGGATCATAGTAGCTAACCTGCAAAAAATTCTTCCTAGGATCCTGCATCCATTTGTTAGTCGAAAAATTCTTTCTATGCATAGGAATAACATATCTTTCATTATTTCTATCAAATCTACTCATATCAAACCTTCTTTCATCTAGTTGTGCCCTAATTTCCAAACTAGGACAAAATTTATCAAACATACCTAGATCCATACTTTCGAAACAAAAATTTCCACTTATCTTACCTTTAAAAAAGCACAAAGCTTTCAGATCTTACCTCTTTAATAAAAAAATAAAAAAAATTCACTTTACCTTTATTAGAGAACAAATCTTTCATGTCTTACCTCTTTTCTTTAGATCGGACTTCTCTTCTTAGCATAGAGCTTCACAAATCAAGTAGATTATTGGGCACTAGGGCAATAGACCTACACATAGAGCTTTCCTCTTTTCCTCAGTTCCCAGCAATCACGGTTTCAGGTCCCAGCATTGGAAGCATTTGTTGAGACAGGGGCAGACCCAGGGTTCAACGCTTCAACAACGCACCAACAAAAACCTAATTACCAGCCCTTTCGGCAATGCCTGCGAAGAAGATGAAGTCTCACCCGAGGTAGAGGTAGGGGGGTTGCAGGACTCCAATGTCTGCAACCTAGATGGGACACAGATATGTGATTACAACACCCTAAAAGAGAACTTAGCAGTTGTAGTTAATTAGTATTTGGCCTTTGTTTACAATGCAGATAAACCCTAATAACAGAGCAGTGCAGTATTCACCCAGATCTAATATATTCAAGCACTAAACACATCAACATAGATCAGATCTAGCATTTTATTCACATCATTAGGCACTAAGCTATCTGATTCATCTAAGCATACATCATTGCACTAAGCATCAATCGTATGAACAATAAAACAATCATAATGCACAAAGCAACCACAACACAGGATATACGTGGTTCACCCCCAGCCTGGGCTACATCCACCAACTCTTCTTATATTTATTATCTTATGTCAATCATCTACATGCACAGAGCCACAAGATCCTACTCCGCATAGGACAGGAGATCTGTGTGCACTCCGCCGGATCCTCCTTCCCCGAGTTAGGTTGCAGCACAAAGCCCTACATAAGCCTCTTACATCCACTTGCACTTAGCTCTGCAAGTGTCCAACACAACATGCATAAAGCATTTACAATTATCACTCACACTTAGCATAACATCACATAGATGCCTATATTGTCCCTTCCTTACATATCTTAGACATCTATTTATACATTACAAAAGGTCCTAGACATGGGTAAACCCACGGGCCGACATCCCCATACCCGTTACATAAGCCAAAAACCCAAAAAGCCCTAAACAAGGGGCCGAGATCCCACGATCTCTGCTTAGACTTGCGCTCCACCTTCAACAACCTGTCAAAGACCCAAAATAGGTCAAAACCTGACCAAGGATCTCCAAAACTTGGTCAAGGGCCACCAATGCTTTTCCAAAGCGACATGTCTAAATTAGTGAACCTCCTCCTTCTTGATCTTCTTTATTGTCCCCCATCTATGATCCGGATTTTATGAGCAGAACGACATGAATACAGATTATTAAAATATGTTTAACACAGAATAACAGAGATACAGTAAAATTGGTTTTCTATTCAATATGGAAATAAGCTGAAACTGTAAAATGCAACAGAAAACAAGCTTGTTGGAATGGTGGTGGCTTATCTTTGAGAAGAGATGTGACAATTGTGCTCAATCGCAAGAAGATGATTACAATGCAGCTCTGAAGGCCTTTTTACAATAAACAAGAATTTAAAAAACCCTAGACATCCAAAAACCTAACCCTAGGAAATGAAGCGCCAAAAGTCATGTGGGCCCCGTTTGGGTAAGTTAGTACATCAACTTCCCGGGGTCGTAACTTTTGCATACGATCTTTGTCTTAGGCGCACGATAGCCCATTAGAAAGGTATCATCAAGAAGATTCATTTTGGGGTCTCAATCAAAGCTTTTCGTTATGATTTAGAAGCTCGATCTCGAAAAACCTTCATTTAGGCCCTCAAAATGGCCTTAGAAGTTAAAAACTGCTAAAAATAGTAAATTGCCAAAATTGTCAAAAATCTGTTTTGAGTGAGTTGGAAAAGGTGGGTGGCCACCAAAATCCACCTAGATCAATCCTCCCTCCTTAGGAAGCAATTTTATCCATTTCATTGAGTTCCCCCATCAGATGTGGAAATTTCTGTTGAATTTGGCCCCAGGTGAGTCACTTGCCTTGGTGTAGGAGATTCCCTGCTTTGACGACTCGATAAAGATGAATCCTTTGCTATCGAGTGCCCTTAATCTGTGTGTCCACAATATGATCACTAGATTTTTGTTGCATGCAGTCAGGGTTGAGCTCTGTTGGTGTCAACTGCTCTGCTATCTTCGAGGTGTCCAATAATGGTGGGAAATATGGTCGAAGGGGAGCCACATTGAAGACTAGGTTTAGGACAAGGAAAGAGGGAATGTTGAGCTCAAAAGAATTATCACCCATAGCCTTGGTGATGGTGTACGACCCATAAAGGAGTGGGTGAAGCTTCTGATGGGGCCATGTAAGGTGTTCTTTCTGCAAGTGCAACCAAAATTTGTCTCCCACCTGAAACTTATGTGGTACCTGATGTTGATCATGGCGTTGCTTGTACTTGGCATTAGAATTTTGTAGAATATCCTGAACTTGTTGGCGGATATGTTGGATCCTCTCAATGAACCAGGTGGCTTTGTCAGCTTCTGGTGGAGCAGGGGACAAGTCGGCCGAGGTGGTCACCATGGGTAGTGCAACATCCATGGGTCCCAATGGTTGAAATCCCAACCCCACCTGAAAGGGGATGTGGCCAATTGAGCTATGTAGGGCTTGGTTGTAGCTATGTTGTACATAGGCAACACTCCCATCCCCTGTGCGGGGGTTTTTTGAATTATACATGCGCAAGATACGTACGATCATTTGATTAACGACCTCAGTTTGGCCATCTGTCTGGGGGTGGAAGGCAGTGGATTTGGTGATCTTGGTATCTAATAGTGACCAAAGGCTCGACCAGAATGTGCTGAGGAACTGACTGTCACGGTATGAGATATTGGTTTGTGGGATCCCAAAACGTACCCATACTCATTCAAAGAAGAGCTTGGCATTGGCTTCTGCTATGATGTTCTTCTTGCAGGCAAATAGAATCATCATCTTGGAAAAGCGATCAACAACCACAAAAACACAGTCATTTCCCCTCTTGGTGGACGGGAGGCCCGACATGTAGTCCATTTAGATTTATTCCCATGGCCTGTCAGGAGTAGGCAGAGGGGTGTACAGGCCTTGTTGCTTAGTGGTCGGTTTGGAAATAGTGTAGGTGGTGCAGGACCTAATATACTTTCTGACATCCTGTCAAAGTTTCGGCTAGTAGAAATGTTTCTACAGCATTGACACTATCTTTATGACGCCAAAGTGTCATGCCACCCGACTGTAGTGAGCTTCCCAAATTAGCTTCGTGCGCTCGCTTGATGGAACGTAGAGATGGCCCAGACGGCACAACAACCCATCTTGAAGATGGAAATTAGCGACCAGTGAGTTGGCGCCCAACATTTGGTAAGTGGTGGAGAAGTCAGTGTATGTCTCGTAGAGGTGAGGCCATTCAGAGGTCTCGTGGCCGCAAGAGTATAGCACTGTGGTGAGTGTCGCGACTGGAGTTCGGTTGAGGAAATCAACAACTCGGTTGGTACTTCCTATTTTATACTTGATGTTGAGGTGGAACTGTTGTAAGTATGTGGACCACTTCTAATGGCAGTCATTTTGCAATTTTCCTTGGGTCCGTATGAATTGTAGTGGCTTGTGATTAGTGTGGATGACTGTCTCCTTCCCAAGAATGTAATGTCTCCATTGGCGATAGGATTTCACAATGGAGTACATTTCTTTGTCGTAAGTAGGGTACTTACGGACAAAATCTGATAGTGTCTCACTATGATATGCCACGGGGTGACCGTTTTGAGTGAGAACAACGCCCACAACATAGTCTGAAGCATCTGTCTCGATCTCAAAGGGATGGTGCAAGTCCAGTAATGAAAGTACTAGGGATGAGCAAAAACGCTTCTTCAAGTCATCAAAGGCTTGTTGTTGGGACAGGCCCCACACAAATTTTTCCTTACTGCCACCCCTGGTTACTTGGCTGAGGGCCCATGTGATATGAGAGAATCCCAACACGAACCTGCGATAGAAATTGGCGAGGCCCAAGAAGATCCAAAGTTCAGTGAGTGTGGTTGGGGCTGGCTAGTCACGGATGACCTAGATCTTGGTTGGATCCACATGCACACCATGTCGATCAACAATGTGGCCTAAGTAATGGACCCTGTCCATGCTGAAGGAGCATTTTTCCAGGTTTGCATATAGTTTGTGTTGCCGCAGGGTGTGCAGAACCTGCTAAATATGATGCAAGTGTTCTGCCCAATTCTTGTTTAGATGAGGATGTCATCTAGATACACCACTACAAAAGTATTGGTGAAAGGTCGTAGGATATCGTCCATCATCCTCATAAAATTTGTTAGAACATTTGATAAACCAAAGGGCATGACCAACCATTCAAAAAGACCTTCTTTTGACTTGAAGGCGGTCTTCCATACATCTACCTGTTCCATTGGGACCTGGTGGTATCCAGACTTTATATCAATCTTACTGAAGTATTTGGCCCCCATGAGCTGATCAAGGAGGTCGTCGATTCAGGGAATCGAGTATCGGTTTCAGACTGTGATTTTATTTAGGGCTCGATAATCAATGCAGATTCTCCATGTCCCATCTTTCTTCTGCACCAACACGATTGGGCTCCCACAAGGTGATGAGTTGGGACGTATGTGCCCCTTGTGGAGCAAATATTGGATATTCTTCTTGATCTCCTCATTTTCTAATAGAGAGCGACGGTAGACTAACCCATTGGGTAGCGGTGCGCCTGGGGTCAGATCGATGGGATGCTTGACCTCGCAATGCAGAGGTACCCTGGTAGGAGAGGAGAAGATATCTGAGTATTCTTCCATGAACTTATCCACTTGCTTCTATTGCGTGGAGAGATCGGCCATAGAGGCCCTGGATGTGGCTGCAATCTTTTTCTCACTCTGAGAGAGAATCACAAAGAAGACAAATTTCTCGGTCTAAGAGATGACCTTCCTGCATTGCTTGGCATAGATCAATGAAATAACACTAGGAGGGGCTTCCTCGGGTATCCTATACAATTTCCCGTTCAAAGTAATAATAACACTACGAGGCCTAGACTCATATACAACATTATGTTTCCATAAATAAGGTTGGCCCAAAAGAACATTACAAACTTCGAGAGGAGCTACATCACACAATACCTAGTCTTTGAAGGGCTTGATGTCGTACGCCAGTCAACACTGTTGGCTGATACGAAGATCACTTCCTTGGTGGAGCCATCCAATGGTGTAGGGTTGTGGGTGCGGCATTTTCGGCAGGGCCAACCGCTTGACAACCTTTGCTGAGATGAAGTTCTTCTGGCTACCTCTATCAACAATGAAGTGCATCAGGGTGCCTTTTAACCACATCTGTGAATGGAAGAGGCACTCACCTTCTTCCGGCTTGTCTAGTTCACCAGGCTGGAGCTTGGTGGTATCAACGGTGGAACTGGGTTCCACGTCAATGATCCATCTTCCCCTTTTTGTCTCTGACTCAGAATCAGAACCCGCATCTGATTCAAAGGCATTCACTTCGGCCACTAGCGACTGCTTTGAGCGGCAGTCAGTGGTGTTATGCCAAGGGCTCTTATAGAAGTCGCACCACTTCCCAGTATCTTTCTTTGTCTTTCCGGTGTCCTTCTTGGCTTGTGGCTTAGACTAGTTGCCCTGATACTATCCATCTTTGTTTTGTCCTTTGTTCTGTGGATTGGGGCTGTCCCTTCCTGGATTTTGCTGTGAGGGGTTCCCAGGCCCAAATTGTCGCGTCTTTTGTTTGAGCTTCTGCTCAATTTTGACGACATATCGATAGGCCCCGCCCAAGGACAAGATGTCCAGAAATTCCATTTCGGTCTGGATGTATCTATGCAGAGCACTGTGATACTTAAGCACTAGATGTTGCTTCGAATCTTTGATACCCAACTTAGTGCGCAAGGTATGGAAGATATTTGTGAACTCTGGCATTGTTTGGTCTCTTTCTTGTTGCGGTGTGGTCCATTTGGTATACAAGTCATCATAACTTCCGACAGGGTAGTATTGTTCCTTAATAACATCCCTGAAGGATTCCCAGGTGGCCGCGACTATAAATAATGAGGGTTCCTCTATTTCCTTTTGCTCACAGAAAGTTTCCCACCAATTTTTCACATGAGGAACGACTTTGAGGAGTGCAAAAGTAATCTTTTCTCTATTTGAAAAGTTATGGACATAAAAATATCCTTCTAGTAGATTCAACCACTTATCTACAACATATGCATCTATCTAACCTTCAAATATAGGAATATCGAAGTTGATTTGTACCTTGAAGGGGGAGGCGCCTCCGCTTGAGGAAGATGCATCGCCTATTGGTAGCTGCCGAAGAATTTGCGCGAAACTATCCATCATCTCATTCCTCTGTTGCATGAGGGCTTCCTCGAGCAACATTTTGAAAGGATCTCTTGTCCCGTCATCTTTCTTTTCTCCTACCATGAGAGGTCGCTTGGGCATGTGAGAGCTTTTGTCCTCAATAGAAACAAGCTCGAGACCCAATTCTTTGTACCCTGACCTCGTTGGAGACATGCATTAAGACGACAAAGAGCATACCGCTCTGATACCACTGATTCAGATTTTATGAGCAGAACCACACGAATACAGATTATTAAAAGATGCTTAACACAAAATAATAGAGATACAGTAAAACTGGTTTTCTATTCAATAAGGAAATAAGATGAAACTGTAAAACGCAACGGAAAACAAGCTTGCTGGAATGGTGACGGTTTATCTATGAGAAGAGATGTGACGGCTGCACTCATTCGCAAGAAGATGATTACAATGAGGCTTTGAAGGCCTTTTTACAATAAACATGAATGTCAAAAATCCTAGACATCCAAAAACCTAACCCTAGGAGATGAAGCGCCAAAATTCATGTGGGCCGTTTGGGTAAGTTAGTACATCAACTTCCCGGGGTCATAACTTTTGCATACAATTTCCGTTTTAGGCGCACAATGGCCCATTGGAAAGGTATCGTCGATGTGATTAATTTTGGGGGCTCAACTAGAGCCTCCGGATATATTTGAGGAGTTTGATCCTGAAAAACCTTCATTTAGGCCCTCAAAATAGCCTCGGAAGTTAAAAACTGCTAAAAATAGTAATTTACTATTGGAATGTGTTTTTGTCTCCCCCTTGTCATCTTTACACATTGTATGCCTTTGCAATTACATGGGCCAACTATGACCTTTAGTGGAAATTAATATCTAAATTAAATTAAAAATCTCTTTCCTTTATAATCTGAAAGTGAGAGACAAAATTTAAGACAAATTCCATGTTTGTTTTTTAATTAAAATTTTTGTCCTGATATTGATATGCACCCAACAATAAAGTAAAACATGGTATTAATATGTACCCAACAATAAATAATAAATGTTGTAAATTTTGAAATCCAACAATGTATTTCTAAATTTATACAACATTTACTAATTGCATAATGTTAACCGAACTCCTTCTGAAACAAATTATTTAATAAAAATTTATAATAAAAATAACAATGAAATTTTCCAATTTTACAATTCAAAACTTATAATTCCAAACTACTCCAATGTCTATACTACATTTTCAAAACTTATAATTCCAATCGTCGATCAAAAATTCAATAATGTTTTTAAAAATACACACTTAAAAGTAAGCACTTTCAGCACCAATATTGTAAATTTTCAAATCCAGTAATGTATATCCAACTTCCTCTATCAATTATTTAATGACAATCCCCATAAAAATAACAATGAAATTTTCCAATTTCACAAATTAAGTTATAATAGTGTAAATAAATTCATAAACAGGTTTTCATGGTGACATTTTGGATTTTCAAAACTTGTAATTCCAATCAGGTTTGGGATTTCAAATTTACCTTATCTGTCAAGTGAAAATTTGGTGACAATTGTTTGATTTTTATGTCCTCATTTTATGTTTTTGGCAGATTCATGGGTGTCAATTTTTTTGTTGTTGTTATATAGATCTTATTTTTGGAACTTCAAAAGAAGAAATACTATCTGTTTTGGTGGGGAAATAGAAGCATAGCTAAAGCATTTTCATCAAATTCATTGCAAATTGCAAGCCAACAGTAATGGCTGAGCTCAAATTTTACATCTAACCTTTGAGTAAATTAGTGAAGTGTAAGCAAACTAAGAGTAAAACAACATCAAATTTCATTTATTCAGGAGTAAAGCAACATCAAATTTCATTTACTCTTAGAACTAACCTCTGTCAAGTCTGTAGCTGTTGTAGATTTGAAAAACCTTATATAAATACCTACCAAAAATTATGACGGATACTTTACCCAGTAAAACTTAGATTTGATGGGTTCGGATTTTACATACCCTTAAATATTGCCGTGCAGATTTGGTATCTAACTATCGAATACTTCTTAAAATGAAAAAAACGTTCTGTAGAACGTCAAATTCCAGGCAATTTCTAACCATCGATTAAAAAAAAAATGATAAAAGTTCAATAATGTTTTTGAAAAAAAACTCACTTAAAGCACTGTCGGCAACAATTTTTTCTACGTTGATGGCTTTTTACGCAGACCCCCAAAGCATCTTGTGATTTGATTGCATGCACAGCGGAAAGCTCTCGGACGGTGTGCATCTTGTCTTTTACAGCGGGAATTTCGGGTCCTTTCTTTGTCTCTCTCAAACGCGTTTTGACTGTAAGCTTCCTGCAGATGGCTTACAGCTAGACGCGCATTCATCTAAGAGAATAGATGCCATGCATCTGGACGCATCTGGAGTCTTACCGGACAAGATACACACTGCCCAAGATGCTCTGGGCCCTGAATTCTGATGCACGGGATGCCCTGGCCTCTGCATAACACAAGATGGTTTCCCGGTTATTTTATTATAAAAGGTAATGTTGAACGTGAAAAGATGGAGGGCGATGGGCAAAGCAATTTGTCGGTGAACTTTGGTTTGACTCCTTTTTGGCGACCTCTTGGGAATCTGGTAAATGAATAAAAATGAAATGAAAGTATTTTTAACGTCCACGAGGCTAAAAATAGCCTATGGGACAGATTGCTTTTCCATCTGGCTTTTGCATTCGGCCCTTTTCTTGTGAAGTTTTACAATAAT
>JZKD02S1917346.1:114621-133591 GCA_000966675.3 Picea glauca
TGCTATTAAAGAAAATCAAATTCTCTGCCCAAAACTGACCCTTTGTTTTATGCTTAACCCTTCACTATTTGTTGCTCTGACTGCTGAAAACTTGCTGCTCTGCCCACTGTCCCTGTTAGACCATTGTCCCTGTACTTTATTAGCCCACTGTCCCTGCCCACTGTCCCTCAAGCTGAGCCCACTGTCTCTGTTCCTGTCCCTATCCCTGGGTGTCTGCCACTGCCTTTAAGACACCATACATTTGATTCTCTGTTATTGAAAGCTTTCTTCGAACAGTTTGCATAAATGAATAGGGAGTGGGTTAACTCGGGAGCAATCTTCCCTCCCAAGTATCTAAATGACTAGTTGTTGAAACGAATATCTATTCCCCTTTGTCGGTCTATGCCATCCGTTTCGCATACACGCATTCTGAACAGAATAAAGGGTCTAGGTGTGGTCACTGCCAATTAAAGAAAGGCGTTGGCTGGTTCCCCATGACCTAAGCGCACATGTGCCGAACGGCAAGACGCGTGATTTCGTTCCCCATAAAATTCTCCCATCCCTTCTTGAAACCCTTTCATCGTTAAAGCGAGCATTGCTGTTTTGACTTAAACGATCGATTTGCAAGCATTGGGACAGATAGGAGAGAGTACCACAGGTCTGCAAGCTGGTAGCCACTTTGCAGTTTTGAGATCTGGCACACCCGGAGGAAGAAAATATTAAGGTTGAGCGCACATTTCCAATCTCTAACTTACATCTTCATTTTACGTTTTTGCTACCTTATCCCATGGCACACCTTAGCCTGCCATCTACATCTTCATGCTCCTCCACCCCCGCATCTACCTCATATGCCCACAACAACTACTATGTATATGATGTCTTCATAAATCACCGCGGGCCTGATTGCAAGAAAACCTTCGCCACCGATCTCTACAATCGCCTTCGCGGATACGGTTTGCGAGTGTTTCTGGACCAGCTGGAATTGCAAGAAGGAGACGACTTAACTGCCCAAATCAAAGGTGCTATTCAAAAAGCCTCAGTCCATATAGCGATTTTCTCTCAAAATTATGCGGAATCAAATTGGTGTCTGGACGAGCTCTTACTCATGTTGCAGTCGAGGGCAACCATTCTTCCGGTCTTCTACGTCGGTGTCAAGCCTTCAGATCTTCGGTGGGTGCAGCGCGAACATGAAGGAGTGTATGCTCGAGCTCTGCGAAAGCTCGAAATGAAGGAAACCCATCAAGGCCGGCCACGTTACCAGCCCGACACTATAGAAAAATGGAGGAAGGCTCTTTCTCATGCTGCAGACATAAGCGGTTTCGAATTGGAGAATTATAATGGGTGAGACCTTAGTCTTAGGGTTAATTCATTGGTTTGATATGTATATGACATTTTATATAAGCATTTCTGACGAAGAATTGTACTCTGAATATTGTTCAGTGACCAGCATCACATCATCCAACGAATCGTGGAAGGAGTGTTAAAAAACGTTAAAAGACCAGTCCATGTGGCGAAATATCCAATCGGTTTGGATAAAAAAGTAAAAGATTTTGAAATGCAAATGTCCTTACAGCAGCAAAGCAGCGAGACTAAGGAGACCAGGGTTATAGGAATTGTAGGGCTGGGTGGCGTTGGCAAAACGACTCTCGCAAACGAAATCTTTAACCGTCTGTCATCAAAGTACAATCGATCTTGCCATTTATCTGATGTCAGTGGGGAACCTGTAAAATCCTCGCAGAGTAAACTTCTTAGGGACTTGGCTCGATGTTCTGAGCCAATAGCTGACATCAATGATGGTATACAGAAGATCAAACATTATCTCCCAGCTCCTATAGATGATGGTTTACAGAAGATCGAAGCTCCTATCGATGATGGTATAAAGAAGATCGAAGCTCCTCTCGCCCTCATAATTTTAGATAATGTGGATCGCATTAAGCAGCTGGATGCATTACTTGTACCGGTGAAAGATGGCATTCGTAAAGGTAGCTTAATTTTAATTACATCTCGCAAGAAAGATGTTCTTAAAAGCTCGGGGATTGTAGAGAAGTCTATTTACAAGTTAGAAGGTCTCGATCCAAAACACTCCCGAGAGCTTTTCTGCTCGCATGCCTTCGGCCAGCCGAATCCTGTTGAACGATTTGAACAAGTGGTTAAAAACTTTTTGGATGCCTGCCAGGGATTGCCATTATCTCTTGAAGTAGTTGGCGCGCTTCTTTGTGGGGAAGATGATTTGCAGCAATGGGAAGCGCAGTTGAAAAAATTCTCCACAACACTTCACCGCGATATAAAAGACCGGCTTAAAATTAGCTATGACGGTCTCGATGAAGAAGAGCAGCAGATATTCTTAGACATGGCCTGTTTCTTTATAGGAGAAGACAGTGATACCGCCGTTAGAATCTGGGACGGGTCTGGCTGGAATGGATGGCTGGGTCTTCGGAAACTACAGAACAGGTGTCTAATGGAGGTGGACAGCGAAAATCGCATAAGAATGCACGACCACCTTAGAGACCTGGGCAGAGATATTGGAGAGAAAGAACCTCCGCATCGGCTTTGGCGCTCAATTGACAGCCTTCTTAATCTGTTTGACCAATTACCTGTACGTATTTTGAAGCTCTAGATCAAGTTGCAAGATAGTGTTGTATTCTCAAGATTGTCTGTAAGTTTTCAATTTTTAAAGTTAAGAATGCCACTTATGCATTAGGTGCGCGGAATCGGCCTGGTACACCAACATGGCTCGGAATGGCCTGATCCAGAATCGTTCAAAAGCCTTGCTGCGCTTCCCGGCAGTCATTTGTTAACCAATATGAGAAGGTTGCAGGTGCTTAAGGCTAACGGTAATTGCGTGGAAAGCATATTCAGTATTGTGCACTCACCACAACTAGTGTGTCTCTCACCACAGCTGGTGTGGCTCTGCTGGCATTCATGCCCGTTCACCTCCCTACCTTCCTCGATTCCACTAAATAAGTTAACTGTTTTGGAAATAGAGGGGATCAAATTGGAAACATTGTGGCCAGATGAACATCAGGTATGCAATTTTTTGACGAAAGTTTTTATTTCTTTTTTGTTATATTGTAAAACTCGCTCTGCTCCTCAGTATTCCATCTTCAAATACCACTATGCACCAAAGTTATATCGAGGGGTCAAACCCACTTTGAAAATGTGAACATTGCAGGCACCGCTGCTGTTGAGGGAGTTGATTGTGGATGCTCCCCTTTCAAAGATTCCAGAGTCCATTGGACACCTAAAGAATCTCGAAAAACTTGTCCTGCACCAGAATGAACGTGTGGAGGAGATTAATCTCAAAACTTTTCTAGATGAACTCTGTCATCTGAAGTCTTTGAAATGCCTGGTGTTAAGGAAGTGTCCAAATATGAAGTCGCTGCCAGATTCCTTTGTGAACTTAACGAACCTCGAATATATCGACCTCTCTGGGTGCTTCAATTTACAGAAGCTTCCAAAATATTTTTGGAAAATACAGAATCTCCAACATATTGACTTATCTGGGTGCAAGAATTCGAAAACACTTCCACCTGGACTTTGGAAACGTAAGAAACCTCCCGGAATAGAATGAGAGCTGCAAATATTCCAAATTCTTTTGAGGACTTCATAGCTTCCAATGCTAAAGTGCTCCAATCTGCATATACTTCCAAATTCCTTATTTAATAAAGTGTGCTTGTTTGCATTTGAGATCTGGATAGATTTAAGGATCAAACATCCTGTATGTGGTAAGTTATTCCTGTATGATGTTGAATTGTTATTATTATTGACAGAACATACTGAATTGTTATTATTATTGAGTGCATACCTGGTTAGATATTGGATCCCATAAAACTTGAAAATATGATTTTATTACAAAGACAATGCCATAGATTTGTCATAATATTGGTAGTTGAAGTATTCTTTTTGTTTACATAAGCTTTATTGTCTTTAACCTTGTAAGGCCTTATTTACCACAATTTTAACTAATTTCTATGCTTTGTAGTGCTGTTAAACTGAACTCGTAACCTAATTTTTGAAGTTCTATATTCATTGGATTTTGAACTTGATAATATAGCATCTCAACAACTATACCAGTGCTACCAATAAACTTATATATACATCCAAAAGATATTACCATTTACCACTCTTACCAATAAACTTATATATACATTCAAAAGGTATTACCATTTACTCTGTCGTGAAAGTTAGTTCTAATTACTTCTGTATTTATGTTTCCTTACTGTAATTCATATTTTATATAATTAATATTTTTATATATGTTTACTTCCATGATACTTTATTTTTTACAATTTCACCTCCATTTTCTATATAAATAAAATCCCAATTTATTAATAAATTTATTTCGCATACGATAGTTTCATTATGTACATCATACTTTCATTGTGACTAAGTTTTCTTAACATACATCCTGTATCAAGAATTACTTTCAATTTCCTAATGCTTATGTTCATTGCATTTAAAATATGGTCATTCAAACAAATGTATAAGATAGATTTCACATATACATTACAAACATAATTATTTAATTTTTTGTATTTTCAATGCTATTTCATTTTTAAAATTTAATTATAAAAAATAATTTCCTATAAATTTTTATATTTTCAATTTATTTCATTTTTAAAATTTAATTATGAAAATAGTTTCCTAATGTTTATGTTCTTTGTTCTTTTCATTACATTTAAAATATGGTCATTCAAACAATGTATACTATGATTTTACATATACATTATAAACATAACTATTTAAATTTTTATATTTTCAATGTTGTTTCCTTTTTAAAATTTATTTATAAAAAATAAATATAAAATTTATGATTATCTATTGTAAAGTTTTATAAATATTTATTTTCATTTTCATTTATGAATAGTATAAGAATATTTTTAAATTATCAACAAATTATTCATACATTATATATTTATTCTCAAATGTTAATGTTTCTAAATTATTAACAAACATTTTTTTTTACTTTATATGATTATTTTAAAGTAATTTATTTTTCTTTTTCTTTCAAATCTAATGATTTAAAAATATGAATATGGTTTAAAAGTTATTAATACCTTTTTTTTTTTTCTTCCAAACCTAATTGTTTAAAAATAGAAATATTCTTACAATTTTCATCTCTATTTAATAACAAACTTAATATTTATGTAATCACTTATAATATTATGTTAAAAATATAATCACTTAAATTTTTTGGAAAATTAATCTTCTTTTCTATACAATAGTTAATGATTGTGTATCTACTTACTCTTACAAACTTACTTGTTTTACAAATAAGAAAATGATCTTCAAGGTTATATATATATATATATAATAATAATAATAATAATAATAATAATAATAATAATAATAAAATTTATCAAAACGTAGTGGTCAAATAATAGTGAAGACTACTATTATTTGACTGAATTTGCTATTGGCTAATGAGAGTTGAACTCATCACTATTATTTAAGGAAATTATGTTGCTTAAAATAATTTGCTAGTGGTTGATGAGGGGGTTGGCTTTCACTTCTATAATGTCTCTTGGTCTCGGGCCACTACCTCGTTTCCTGATGTTCAAGGATGGAAAACTCTTAATCAATTAGATGTCGTTTTAGGTTTTCTTGGTTCTTGGATTGTTACCTTATGTTCAAGGAAGACAAACTTAGAGGTACTTTTAGGTCTTCGTCCAAGATAAAAAAGTAGTTCCAACCTAAATAGTGTTTCCAAGAAAGCTAGTATCTTCCCTCAAGCTATAGTAATGGAGTTGTGTGCTTTTAAGTAGCATCTAGCCTTAATTCATACATGAAACCAAATACTAACTCAGTAATTATAATTGCGGTAGTCTAAACGTTCTACGAAATGACTCTTTTTCGACGATTTTTTCTGATAGTATTTGCCCAGAATTTGGTAAGAAATTGTTAGATCCACAGATTTCAGTGATTCTGTATAATCCGAGTGCCTGCTATGGCGGAAAAAAACCCCTATGGACTACACTAGGGTTCAACATGTAGGTAGATCTAACCGTCTAAAAGTCTCCTACTTTCTTAACTACTTCGAATATACCCCACATTCACGCATGAAATACAAAGTGAAAAGATCAGGTAACTTTACCTTTTTACTCCGCGTCCGGTGTCTATCCTCTCGCATTCGATAGCTTCGTTGACTACAAGCCTCCTCCCAAGGTTGGCCTGCATTCATAAACAGATAAACAGGAAACTACAAACATGCATCTCATATATAAATCACGGGTTAGATGTTAGCATAAAACATAAATCAAACATAGATATTTGACACATCATATTTTGAGACAAAAAAAATATTCATTTTATTGATATCACAATGTTTACTTACAACAAAGGTCGACGACTGCTCCACAAACCTGGTCCGGGCTCCTCTTCACCAAGCTCCAACTGTGATTCCACGTATCTTTCTCCTATCACACTTCTTCTAAGGAAATGGCATAGGCTTATGATGGAGGAAAAAGGCAAAATGGGAAATTTTGATGCAAATTTCACAAGGTAACTGCAATTTTATGGGGTAAGGAGGGGATGTGAAACGGGCAGAGTTTCACTGTTCTTATGCTTGGCTTAGGTATGAGACTCCAACACCTCCTTTTATATGACAGAAGGATGGTTATTCAGTTGGGTGATGGGTTATAGGCGGTGGATTAGTTGTGAAACTACCCAATAGTCCATAATCTCAACAAATTCCTTGCAACTTTTTAATTTTTGCAACATTTGTGGGTATACGCGGTCTGTAATGGTGCAACTAGTGTACGTACACGAGCTGTAGTGGCGTAACAAGCGTATGTATGTGGGCAATAGTGGTGCAGGGTGCATACATCTTCAAAAATAGTGTTTTTTAAGAAGAGCTACTCAGTGATGGCTTGGCAAAAATAACAAGTAAGAGGGCCAAATTCCAAGTATGCATGTATGGTGCAATTTAGGGTTATAATAGATGCCCCCTAATGTGTGAGGTAAGAAGAGCATTTGATGGCTGAAATACATTACAAATCTTCACCAACGTATGAAGCGAGTGAGCCCAGGACCAGAGTTTGGGAGGTGACATCTGCAAAAATAACAATTGTCTCACCGAGGCGGGCATACCCATGCTCGGGATGAAATAAATCATGGTTGCCAATCAAATACACTGCAGATCCATGTCATATAACTATATAAAGTGTAGCTGCCAACAATACACAGTGGATATACATCTCAAAATCAAAGATATACATGTATAGTATCCATCTTCAAGAAGCAAACGACACCTAATGGCTGGAGATGAGGCCTTCAAAGCTCGAGCAACAACTTCAATATCTTCAAAACTCGGTTAGGAGTGTAATGTGAGTGTACGACTTCACTACCCAAAGGTCTTTGACAGCTCGTCGGGAACAGACAAGAGGATCTCGGTGATCAGGCAGAGAATTTCATTGATTTCGAACAAGGACTTGATTGGACTTTCAGGATGGTCGGGCATGAGGGCAAGAGACAAACTGCATAAGGGACGACTCACGCTGAGTAAAACTTCCCTTGGACAATAGCACGACAGATGATCAGACTCAGGCAGCATGACATTGACACAAGTTCACAATGCAGGAGGTAACACAAACTCTCCATGTGTTTGGAAGGATAACCAAATGGAGGAGGACACAAATCTATGTAGCGAGAATAAATTCCTAAGGTCATATTAAATCCCAAAGCTTGACGATAAAAGAAAGGATGTGCTTTGTCCAAGGGCGACTCATTGCACTGCCATAAAAAGAAAATAAATTTCCCGTCCTCTTTTTGAGGTATATTTGATTTTTTTTGTCTTTTTCAATATTTTGAAAGAGCTTGAAAAAGAATAAAAGAATGCTACGTTACAAAGGAGGAATGTGTGTCGCAAACATACTAGTTCCAAGCGCAAGGAACACACTAATGCTCATAGAAAGGAGACATGTGTAGGAAAAGGACACTCGGGGAAAATTCCTCCATGGGTCAAGGTGTCAGGTCACGAAGGCAAAGTGCTACAAGGCTTGTGTATAAGGCATGTTTCAAAGGTTCAGTTGAGAGCAACATGGAGCCAACATTAGGCCAAAGATGCAGGGATGAAAATGCAATGAGAAGGATATGATGAAACCCCCTTCATTGTATTTTTCACGAGCCCAGATAAGGTAATCTTGGTGGTTTTTTCATGTTTAGAGAGTCTGAAAAAACGTAAAAGAAGACTCCACTGGGGTACCTTTTTCAAAAATAATCTAATTGGTTTGAAAAAGGGATAAACTAGCACTGAAAAGACGTCTATTCAGAACCATTTTAACAAGTGTGACATAGACAAGATCACTCGACAATCTTCTCAATTTTAAGGAGTCTGAAAAGAGCTTAATTATGGACTTCGTTTAATGTGTTCTTCTAGACCAATTTAACGAGTGTGAAGGAACAAGGTCACTCAACGATCTTTTCAATTTTAAGGAGTCTGAAAAGAGTTTAACTATGGACTCCGTATAGTATGTTCTTCTAGACCAATTAATGAGTGTGAAGGAACAAGGTCACTTGACAATCTTTTCAATTTTAGGGAGTCTGAAAAGAGCTTAACTATGGACTCTGTGGGGGTTCTTTTTTCGTAAATTTAGTCCCTCAAGCTCGAAAAAGGGTTGAACTTATACCTGAAAATACTCTTCTAACGAACCGAAGTTCCTAGAGTATACCTTTGTTTGTACAATTGACCATCCGGACCGAAAAAGGGATAAGCTACCTCCGAACAGATGTGCCTTCAAGTTTTAGTTTGGCGAGCGTGAAGGACAACAAGATCGCTCAGCAATATTTTTATGTTTAGAGAGTTTAAAAAGGGCTTAAAGAAGACTCTTCTTTTGGGAGTTCCGAGGGTGAGGCCAAGAGTGATGACATATCAGACGTGTGAGGCTCAATCTCGTAATCATGGTAGGAATAAAAGGACTCTCGAGCCTAAAATCATTAATGATAGCATGGACACCAGAATGCAACCAGGATCTACCTAGGGCATCCATGTAGAGGTAGGCTCTACCACCTCACCACAACACTTCTAAAGAAGCAATGATGGTTCAGTACCATAGTTTGGTGGGATCGATCCTATGGCAAAGACAAAAAGACAACGAGATGTAGAAAGTGGAGGTGGAATCCTAACTTAAATGCAAAAAGTTGGAAAAACGGCTTTTACCAAAGGACCTTTAAAAGTGACCCATCTCTCAAAACATTTTCCAAACCAAAAGTGAAGTGTATTTTAACATCGAATGGGAAATTCAAGAACCATGTTGAATGATTTTCAAGCCAGTAAAAAAAACGACAAAAGGGTTCAAAAAGTGGCAAAAAGGGCCAAAAAAGTTTATAAATAGAAGCTGATAGCTCATTTTTACCATTGCAAATTGAGAATTAACCAAAAATCTAAAAAGAACCCTTTGCTAAAAGAGTTGATTTCAGGAGCTTTAGAGGACGAAACAAACTTCTGCTCAGACCAAGTAAGTACAAATCAATCCCTCTTGCATTTCAATACTTCCTTTATGCATTTATTTTAGTTTTTTGGGGGGCACGCCCTCCTAAAAAGGGGTGGCCCTACGTGTATGTGGGATGTCTAGGGATAGATCGCATATGCCCGCGGGCAGAAAACAATCTTCCTGCATGCATACACGACTGTTTCCAAGACAACCCGTGTACACCCTCAATAGCATAGAAAAAATGAAAAACAAGAGTTAACTCTCCCTTTGAACTTGTCATTTGACAGGATGTATGTCCATTGAAGAGAGAGGGAGCACGAACACATTGATATTTTGGTCGAAGAGGACCTTGATGCTGTCGCTGCATTGAAACAATGTGGGTTATGGAAGTTCTTTCGGTGCCCACTCATGAGGGCACAACCCAGGCTGTTGAATTACTTGGTAGACTATTGGCACCCCGACGCAAAGGCATTTATGCTCGAGGGGAAATCACTGACTCCAACGACTGAGGACAGTTACTTTCTGATTGGCCTCTCGAGGAGGGGAGAACCAATCAACTTGAGTTCTTTTCCCCCTTGGCCTCACAACATCACCGAGTTGATCGAACTACATTGCGAGGCCGACACTGAGAAAGTAGGTTCTCAAGTGCCAATCCACAAGATCACCAACCTATCACTAAAAGTGATAGTTTTACTCATTGGGAGGATTACTGGATCCGCGACCTTACATCAGGCCTTCCGGGCGCACATGTATTGTGCAATGCAGTACTTAAATGCATGAGTGTTCGACTAGAGCACGACCATGCTTGACTGCATGAAGAGACAACTTACAGAGTGTCGTGGGCAAAGTAACAAAAAATTTGGGTTTGGTATTGTTTCGTGCTCATTCTTCTTTGAGAGGGTACCCAACATGAGTCCATAAGAGACAGTACAGGGGCATGTGGCCTCCTTCTCGACAATGTGTAGATGGGAGGCATTGTTGCCATGATAGGGGGGAGGAAGGACCATAGAGGCCTTTGATGATACATTTTTTTACTAGTGGGCATGATAGATTCCGGTGATAGAGGACTACCCCTACGCCAGGATCAACTTTTCTAGGGATCCAAACATGCCCGTACCTCCTGGAGGAGAGTGAGGAGGGATATGTACGTTTGTTTTTAAAATTATTTAATTTTTAGTTTATTTTTTAATATATATCATTTTTATGTGTACCAGAGTATCTGACAGCTATGTATCTGTTATGTACAGATGTGGGACCAGTGCGTCCAACAGACTTCTCGAGGACTAGGCGGCGTCCTCGACCAGAGGTAGTACCATCCGCAGCCGCCGGACCACCAGTAGCAGCAGCAGGGGTACCTCTAGCCAGAGAGGCTGATAGAGTTTTGAGACGGGTGGAGTGAAACCTCACCGTGCTCACTCATGCAGTTCCCATGGCCGAGATCGAGGATCTCATGCCATCTATGCAGCCTCACGTAGTTGGGGTGCCATAGACCTGGGTCTAGCTCTTCCAGCATTTGGAAAACGTCGTTGTTCACTATGGCAGGGCCAACATGCCCCGTGCTTAGTTGCTTACGTGCCGAGGGCACTCTTTTTGTATATATTTTTAGGGCATAAGCCCCGTGATGTATACTGGATATGTATTTTTAAGGCGTTAGCGCCCACCTATGTACTCTGAGAATTTTGATATATATATATATATATATATATATATATATATATATTTACATTTTTTATGTCTTATGGATCACATTTTTACAAATGTATGTATATGTGTGTGTGTGTGTTTTTTTTTATGTGTGTGTAATATGTCAATATAATACATGTGTAGCGAGAGTATATGTATTTTGATTCAATCTCCTAGGAACATGGATATACGTAATGTAATGAAAGAAACGTTATAAGAGACGTACCCTAAGGAATCATTGGTGTAAGGTAGGATCATAAACGCGGTAAACCCCATTTAACTTGGACACAACCAGCTGTGCATCTAAGTAGACCTGGAGGTGAGAGATACCATGCGACAAAGCATCACGAAACAACTCTATCACTGTGTTGTACTTGACGACATTGTTTGTTGTGTCACCTAGACATATCCCTCCAAAAGATAGCAATTGGCCTTGAGGCGTGAAAATAACCCAAGCTGTGGAAGCAAGCCTCTGAGTGTGTCAACTAGCGTTGTCCGCGAACCTAATGAACACCTCTAATTCACTTGACATCTGCCACAGTGAAAAATATGACATAAATAATGACATGTCCATAAAACAAAAAGACAAAAAACTAACTGTATAAAAACTATACATATGTACACGAAGTCACCCAAGGTGACCCACCTACGAGTAATACCTCTTGATATAGATCCCATTTCTAGGCTCTGTTAAAGCATTTCCCTCAAAGTCAACTAGACGATAAGTGCCCTTCTTTAGTATTTCCTTCATGATGAAAGGCTCGAACCACATGGGTTTGAACTTGCCTGCCCCTAGGGGATCCTTATGTTGGTCGTAGACCAGGACAAGGTTGCCTTAGGAGAAAATATGAGGACGAACATAATGATCATACTGACACTTGACTCATTGCTTATGAGCCTCGCTAGCCAAGGCTACATCACAACATTGCTCATCGAGGTGCTCGAGATATAATAAGCATTCTTCAAGTGGTGAAGTGTCTGGCAATAACTGTACTTCCAACTTTAGAGATGGGATCTGACACTCTATTGGCAAGACTGCTTCCATCCCGTAAATGAGTTGAAAAGGTGAGAAACCGGTGGCAATCTTTACAGATGTTTGGTAGGCCCACAATGTCGAGTACAACATCAAATGCGAATTTGACTTGGCCGAATTGATCGTTCGTTGTAGAATGGTCTTGAGAGACTTATTCACAGCTTCCACCTGACCATTCGCTTGTGGGTAGTAAGGTGATGAATGCTCTTTCCTCAACCCAAGATTTGATGTTAACTCATACATCATTTTGTTCTAAAAGTGACTACCATGGTCAGTGACAATCTCCTTCGGGATGCCAAACCTTGCTATTATCGGGTTAAACAGAAAGAGAGTTGTTGTCTCTCCATCATTATTAAATGTCGGCATAGCTTCGACCCACTTTGTGAAGTAGTCTACTGCTACAATGATCTAGGTGGATATCAGTGCCCACCCACCTTTTCCAACTGGCTCAAAACAACTTTCTGACAATTTTGACAATTTACTATTTTTAGCAATTTTAACTTCTGGGGCTATTTTGATGGCCTAAATGAAGGTTTTTAGAGATAGATATTATAAATTATAGCCAAAGGCATGATTTATTCCCCAAAATTAATCTCCTCAACAATACGTTTCCAACGAGCTATCATACGCCTAAAACGAAGATCGTATGCAAAAGTTACGACCCCGGGAAGTTGATGCACTAGCTTACCCAAACGGGGCCCACATGACTTTTGGCGCTTCATCTCCTAGGGTTACGTTTTTGGATGTCTAGAGTTTTTGGCATTCCTGTTTATTTTTAAAAGGCCTTCACAGCCTCATTATAATGATCTTCTTGCGAATGAGCGCAACCGTCACATCTCTTCTCAGAGATAAGCCGCCACCATTCTAACAAGCTTGTTTCCATTGCATTTTACAGTTTCAACTTATTTCCTTATTGAATAGAAAACCAATTTTATTGTATCTCTGTTATTTTTTGTTAAGAACCTATTAATAATCTGTAGTCATTTCATTCTACTCATAAAATCTGGATCAGTGGTATCATAATGGTCTACTCCTTGTCATTTTAATGCATGTCCCCAACGAGGTCGGAGTACAAAGAGTTGGGTCTCGAGCTTGTTTCTCTTGAGGAAAAAATCTCTCGCATGCCCAAGTGAACTCTCATGGTAGGAGAAAATAAATATGATGGGACAAGAGATCCTTTCAAACTGTTGATTGAGGAATCCCTCATGCAACAAAGGAATAAGATGATGGATAGTTTCGCGCAAATACTTCGGCGGCTACCAACAGGCGACACATCTTCTTCGAGTGGAGGCGCCGCCCCCTTCAAGGTACAAATAAACTTTGATATTCCTATATTTGAAGGTCATATAGATCCAGATGATGTAGACAAGTGGTTGAATCTACTAAAAGGGTATTTTTCTATCCATAACTTTTCGAATAGAGAAAAGATTACTTTTGCGCTCCTCAAAGTCATTCCCCATGTCAAAGATTGGTAGGAAACTTTCTGTGATAAAAAGGAAACAGAGGAACCCTCATTATTTACAGTCATGACCACCTGGGAATCCTTTAGGGATGCTATTAAGGAACAATACTACCCTTTCGGAAGTTATGCCGACTTGTATACCAAATGGACCACACTGCGACAAGAAAGAGACCAAGCAGTGCCAGATTTCACAAATGACTTCCATACCTTGCACACCAAGCTGGGTATCAAAGATTCAGAGCGACATCTGGTTCTCAAGTATTGTGGTGCTATGCATAGATACATCCACACTGAAATGGAATTTCTGGACATCTCATCCTTGGCTGTGACCTACCGATATGTCATCAAAATCAAGCAGAAGATCAAACAAAAGATGTGGCAATTTGGGCCTGACAACCCCTCACAACAAAAGCCAAGAAAGGGTGGCCCCAACCCACATAAAAAAGGATAGAGAAAATATGGACAATACTAAGACAACCAGTCCAAGCCGCAAGCAAATAAGGACACCAGAAAGACAAAGAAAGATACCGGGAAGTGGTGCGACTTCCATAAGAGCCCTTGGCATAACACTGTTGACTTTCACTCAAATCAGTCACTGGTGGCCAAAGTGAAAGCCTATGAATCAGATGCGGATTTTGATTCTGAGCCAAAACTAGAAAGGGGAAGATATATCATTGACACAGAACCCAATGCCACCGTTTCTAAGACCAAGCTCCAGCCTGGTGAACTAGACGAGCCAGAAGAAGGAGAGTGCCTCTTCCATTCACAGATGTGGGTAAAAGGCACCCCACTGCACTTCATTGTTGATAGTGGTAGCCAGAAGAAACTCATCCCAGCAGAGTTCGTCAAGTCGATGGCCCTATCAACAATGCTACACCCACAACCCTACACCATTAGATGGCTCCACCAAGGAAGCGATCTTTGCATCAGCCAATAGTGACGACTGTCATACGACATCAAGCCCTTCAAAGACAAGGTATTGTGTGATGTTTCTCCTCTCGAAGTTTGTGATGTTCTTTTGGGCCAACCTTATTTATGGAAACGTCATGTTGTATATGAGTCTAGGCCTCGTAGTGTTATTATTACTTTGAACAGGAAATTGTACAGGATACCCAAGGCAGTCCCACCTAGTGCTATTTCCTTGATCTCTGCTAAGCAATGCAGGAAGGTCATCTCTCAGATGGGGAAGTTTGTCTTCTTTTTTATTCTCTCTCAGAATAAGTGAAATATCACAACCACATCCAGGGTCTATGCGACCGACCTCTCCACACAGCAGAATCAAGTAGATAAGATCATGGAAGAATACTTGGATATCTTCTCCTCACCTACCGGGGTACCTCTGTACTGCCAGGTCAAGCACCCCATCGATCTGACCTTCGACGCACCGCTGCCCAATGGGCCAGTCTATTGCCGCTCTCTGTTAGAGAATGAGGAGATCAAGCAACAGATCTAAGAACTGCTCCACAAGGGGCACATCCATCCCAGCTCATCACCTTGCGAGAGCCCAATCGTGATGGTACAGAAGAAAGATGGAACTTGGTGACTCTGCATTGATTACTGGGCTCTGAATAAAATCATAGTCAGAAACCAGTACCCGATTCCCTGAATCGACGAACTCCTTAATCAACTCACGGGTGGAAAATACTTCAGTAAGGTTGATCTGAAGTTTGGCTACCACCAGGTCCCGATAGAACAAACAAATGTATGGAAGACCGCCTTCAAATCAAAGGAAGGCCTTTTTGAATGGTTGGTCATGCCCTTTGGTTTGACAAATTCTCCAACCACTTTCATGAGGATGATGGATGATATCCTATGACCATTCACCAATACTTTTGTAGTGGTGTATCTGGATGACATTTTCATTTACAACAAGACTTGGGTTGAACACTTGCAACATATTCAACAGGTTTTGCACACCCTGTGACAGCACAAGCTATACACCAACTTGGAAAAATGCTCCTTCAACATGGACAGGGTCCATTACCTGGGATACATCATTGATGAGCATGGTGTACATGTGGATCCAACCAAGATCCAAGTCATCCATGACTGGCCAGCCCCAACCACACTCACTGAGGTTCAGAGCTTCTTGGGCCTTGCCAATTTCTACCATAGGTTCGTGTTGGGATTCTCCCATATTGCATGGGCCCTCATCCAAATAACCAGGGGTGGTGGTAAGGTGAAATTTGCATGGGGCCAGTACCAACATCAAGAATTTGATGATTTGAAGTAGTGCTTGTGCTTAGTCTCATTACTTTCACTACCAAACCTATAACAACCCTTTGAGATTGAGATAGATGCTTCAGACTATGCTGTGGGTGGCGTTCTCACTTAACACGACCACCTCGTGGCCTATCATAGTGAGACATTATCAGATGCTGTCCGTAAGTATCCTACTTATGACAAAGAAATGTACTCCATTGTGCAAGCCTGCTTCCATTGGAGACATTACATTCTTGGGAAGGAGACAATCATCCACACTGATCATAATCCACAACAATTCATGCAGACACAAGGAAAATTGTAGAATGACTGCCATCAAAAGTGTTCCACATACTTGCAGCAATTCCACCTCAACATCAAGTATAAAACATGAGGCACCAATTGCGTCATTGATTGCCTCAATAGATCACCAGTCATGACACTCACCAAGGTGATAGACTCTTGCGGCCATGAGACCTCTAGATGGCCCCAAATCTATGAGATAGACCTAGAGTTCACCACCACCTACCAAATGTTGGGTGCAAACGTAATTGTCGATAATTTCCATATTCAGGATGGGTTGTTGTGTTGTATGGGCCATATATATGTTCCATCAAGTGAGTGAGAAAATATGATCTGGGAAGCCCAGTATAGTCAGGTGGCAGGACACTTCGGCGTAAAAAAGACAGTGGCAATGCTACAGAAACATTTCTACTGGACGGAAATTCGACAGGAGGTAAGCAAGTATATAAGGTCCTGCACTGCTTGCGCTATTGCCAAATCAACCACTAAGAAATAAGGCTTGTACACCCCTCTTCCTACTCCTGACAGGCCATGGGAATCCATCTCAATGGACTACATGTCGGGCCTCCCATCCACCAAGCGGGGAAATGACTGTGTTTTGTGGTTGTTGATCGCTTTTCTAAGGTGGCGATTCTGGTTGCCTGGAAGAAGAACATCACAATAGAGGCCACTACCAAGATCTTCTTTGAACGATTCTGGGTACATTTTGGAATCCCACAAACCATTGTCTCATATCGGGAAAGTCGATTTCTCAGCACATTCTGGTCAAGCCTCTGGTCACTGCTGGACACCAAGCTCACCAAATCCATGACCTTCCACCCCCAGACAGATGGCCAAACCAATTTCGTAAATTGAATGATTGTGCATAAACTTCACATGTATAATTCAAAGCACCCTCACACATGGGATGAGATCCTTTCCTATGTCCAACATAGATACAACTGAGCCCTACATAGCTCAACCGGCCACAACCCCTTTCAGGTGGGGTTGGGATTCCAACCATTGGGTCCCATAGATGTTGCACTTCCCCTTGCGGTCACTTCGACCAACTCATATTCTGATCCAACCAAAGATAACAAATCCACTCGGTTTATTGAGAAGATCCAGTGCATCTGCCAATAGGTTCAGGATATTCTATAGAAGTCCAATGACAAGTATAAGCAGTGCCATGATCAACATCAGGTGCCACATAAGTTTCAGGTGGGCGACAAAGTTTGGTTGCACTTGGAGAAAGAATGCCTTACAAGACCCCATCGAAAGTTTCGCTCCCTTATCGGTCATACATCATCACCAAGGCCATGGGGGATAATTCTTTTGAGCTCAATATTCCTCCTTTCCTTGGCCTAGACCCAGTGTTCAACATGGATCTCCTTCACCGTTATTTCCCACCAATATTGGACACCTCAGACGTAGCATAACAACTGACACCAACAAAGATCAATATCGACTGCATACAATAGGAATCCAGTGATCAAATTGTGGACACATAGATCAAGGGAACTTGACAACAAAGGATCCATCTTTATCAAGTCGTCAAAGAAGGGCATCTCTTGCACCAAAGCAAGTGGCTCACCCGTGGCCAAATTCAACAGAAATTTCCTCATCTGATGAGGGAACTCAACGCAATGGATACCATTTCTTCCTAAGGAGGGAGGATTGATCTAGTTGGATATCGGTGGCCACCCACCTTTTCCAACTGGCTCAAAACATCTTTCTGGCAATTTCGGCAATTTACTATTTTTAGCAGTTTTAACTTCTGGGGTTATTTTGAGGGCCTAAATGAAGGTTTTTCAAAATATAGCTTCTCAATCATAGTCAAAGGCATGATTGAGCCACCAAAATGAATCTCCTCGACGATACCTTTCCAATGGGCTATCATACGCCTAAAACGAAGATCCTATGCAAACGTTACGACCCCAGGAAGTTGATGTACTAACTTACCCAAACAGGGCCCACATGACTTTTGACGATTCATCTTCTAGGGTTATGTTCTTGGATGTCTAGGGTTTTTGGAATTCTTGTTTATTGTAAAAAGTCCTTCATAGCATCATTGTAATGATATTCTTGCGAATTAGTGCAGATGTCACATATCTTCTCAGAGATAAGCCTCCACCATTCCAATAAGTTTGTTTCTGCTACATTTTACAGTTTCAACTTATTTCCTTATTGAATAGAAAACCAATTTCACTGTATCTCTGTTATTTTATGTTAAGAACCTGTTAACAATCTATAGTCATTTCGTTCTGCTCATAAAATTCGGATCATACGATGATATAACGGTGTCGCTTGGCTAAAGGGGGGTGGCATGTAGTAAAATCAATCCCCCACTTGGTGAAGGGGTCGACAGTAATGACAGGAAATATGGGCGTGGGGTGTGCCCTCATCTTCCAAGAGAAGATCTGACACGAGTGGCACTTCTTGACCGATTCAATGCAATCCTTGATTAACGTCGACCAAAAGTAATCTTCTCATAGAATCTTTTGGGTTGTTTCCAACCCAAACAAATGACTACCACATGCTTCAGTGTGGCATTCATTAAGAATGAGTTCCGCTTCTTCATGAGTGAGACAAAAAACGAAGGATGTAATCTACACCTCAACAATACAAAGTGTCGTTGAGTATGAGATAGTTTTTTTCTTGATGGCCTATACGTCGACGCTCATCGCGAGAAGCAGAGGCGGGGCACTTCAAAGTCTGGAGATAGACTAGTATATCTCCATACCAGGGGTCCGACGATGAAATCATAAAAGGATCTTCCTTAATCAGTGTTGGTTGTGGAGCCTGATTATCTTCCTGATGCAGAGGTTCTTTGCTTTCAGCCGTGTCTATACCCCATGAAGTATTTACACCCCAGAAGTATGTACACTCTTCCACGCG
>JZKD02S1917346.1:155595-168960 GCA_000966675.3 Picea glauca
TAAAAGGAGGTTTCCCCCTCGAAGAGGCTTATTATCTAAAATTATCTCTTTTTCAAGGCGTTGAGTACTTTTTCTGAGGATTTTCTATGCTATATTGATATTTGGTTCTTAACATCACTTGTGTAAGTCCCTGAAATAAAGGAAACTAGGTTGCCAGCTTGCGAATAGTCACCAGGCGAATATAGTCGACAGTCGGGTGGACCGCAATGAGAAGGGTATCAAGCCCAGAAACTATCGAGGGTATCGAAATCAAGTGGTCCGGAAGACAATTGAGGACCTCAAATGGATTTGACATCCACGAAGCTTTGTAAAAAATGCGACCGACAGAATCCCACGACAAGTCCTCTATATGCGTTCCCCACTATGCCTGGTCTGTCTTTGGAGGGGTTATCTCCGCTACCTTTCCACACACGACCTCATGTTTAGCCCCTGTATTAGAGGGGGGTCCTAGATAACTTTCACGTTTATTGGACTTTTTACACTCCCTAGCACTGACTCCAATGTTTGTTTTTTAAGCCTTGAAGAGTTTCCTCTCCAACCTAAATCAAGGCTCTAGCCTAATATTTGATGGACCCTACAAACATAAAGTCTAGTAAATTTTAATTTTAATGTTAATTTTAAGTGGCTTGTTTTAAGTCAAGGAAACGATAATGAAACTAGTGGCGTGTTTTGAGAGATGAAAGAGAAGAGAAGTAAACGAAATTGAAAGAAAAATTACTTCTATTTGACAAATAAATATTTGCAATTAACTATTTAACCAACTTTTCAAAACTAACGTTTTCTAAGATCTTTTAAAGGAAAACATGAAACAAGATTTCGCTCGACTATGGGCTACTTAATGTTCTAAGTAATCATTAAAGAACTTAAGAAAAACACTTTTTTTTCTTGATAAGCAATATAACTAACCTAGCTACTTAACCAAACTAAGAAATGAAAAAAAATTATGTTTTTCTTTTATGCTTCAAACAAGAAACTTGAAATAAATTCTTCTTCTTTTTCTTTAAAGCGAGCAAAAGGGGAAAAAGTGAAGACAAGACAAGACCAAAAACTGACTTCTGTCCCACTGCGGATCACAGGGATTCACTGAAGATACCAAACAGGATGATCAGAAAAGACTCACAGACTTGTCTAAAATCCTTTCAAAGAAAACACAAGAAATATTTAAAAGATAAGCAAACTGACGTCAAACCCAGGCTAAAGACTGTAACAATAGAGACTAGTACTAGATCAAGAAACCCCTGAGAAGTATGACTTCAATCAGGGAAGAGGTTGATTGGCTTTTCTTAAAGAAAAAAATTCTTGACACAGACACGCTATTGACACTTAAGTAGTCTGTGTATGTATGTGAGTTGTCTACAAGCAGGGCACGTATGTACACATGTAGACCCAATGCAGGCCATGTACACCTGTGTAACTTCTCAAAAAAAGAAAATAAAGAGGTAGACTGACAGGGTAGGGAGTACTGGTATGGGACCAATAGGTGACGAGAATCCCTTAAAGACTCAGTAACTTACAGAAAAATAAAAAAGGAAATCAAACCAATTAAACACCCAAAAATCCCCTAAAACCCTAGAGGTTTCCCCAGTATGGTCGCCAGTTTTGCTATAGCGGGAAAACCCCCCTATGGACTACACTAGGGTTCAACATATAGGCAGATCTAACCATCTAAAAGTCTCCTACTTTCTTAACTACTCTGAATATACCCCACATTCATGCATGAAATACAAAGTGAAAAGATTAGGTAACTTTACCTTTTTACTCCGCGTCCGGTGTTGATCCTCTCGCGTTGGATAGCTTCATTGACTACAAGCCTCCTCCCAAGGCTGGCCTGCATTCATAAACAGATAAACATGAAACTACAAACATGCATCTCATATATAAATCATGGGTTATATGTTATCATAAAAGATAAGTCAAACATAGATATTTGACACATCATATTTCGGGACAGAAAAAGTATTCCTTTTATTGATATCACAATGTTTACTTACAACAAAGGTCGATGACTGCTACATGAACCTGGTCTGGGCTCCTCTTCACCAAGCTCCAACTGTGCTTCTAGGTATCTTTTTCCTCTCACACTTCTTCTAAGGAAATGGCATAGGCTTATGATGGAGGAAAAAGGCAAAAATGGAAAATTCTAATGCAAATCTCACAAGGTAGATGCAATTTTATGGGGCAAGGAGGGGATGTGAAATGGGCAAAGTTTCACTTTTCTTATGCTTGGATTAGGAATGAGACCCCAACACCTCTTTTTATATGACAAAATGATGGTTATTCGGTTGGGTGACAGGCTATAGGTGGTGGATCAATTGTGAAACTACCCAGTAGCCCGTAATCTCAACGAATTCCTTGCAACTTTTTAATTTTCCCAACATTTGTGGGTATACACGGGATGTAATGGTGCATCTAGCATATGTACACAAGCTGTAGTGGTGCAGCAAGCATGTGTACGCGGGAAGTAGTGGTGTAGGGCGCGTACATCTTCAAAAATAGTGTTTTTTAAGAAGAGATGCTCAATGATGGCTTGGCAAAAATAGCAAGTAAGAGGGCCAAATGCCAAGTATGCATGTATGGTGCAATTTAGGTTTATAACAGTGCCCCAGGTATTTTTCAGCATGCTGAATCAAAAATGAATTTTAAACAACAAAAAATACTGATTTCGTGCAAAACATTTCGTAGAATAGTTAGACAATGTCATTAAAATTTAACATTTTGCAATAGTACAATTCTAAAATTAAAATTAAAATTTAATAAACTAACAACATTCCATAAATGTCTACACTTTAAAAAAAAATAGTCTCTCTACTTTCAAAAACAAATGTGAATTAAAATATTTGAAAAAAATATCAAACTTGTTTGCAATTTTTCACACATGTAATGTATGAGTATTTTGGAGAAACACTTGAAAAGAAAGAGTAAGTGTTTGGATATATGACTTGTACCTCTATCCAACGTTTTCATGGTGACTCGTCTTTGTGTAAAAATTGCAATTCTAGTAATTCTATGGTCGGATGATGATTATTGGAAGAAATCCGAATTATACAATATTTAGACTTTTTCCTTAGGAAAAACATCCTTTTTCAAAATGACAAGGGTCACTAGGCTCTACTTCATAAAACACATTTATACTCACTGGGCTCAATTATAGTTGTCACCATATAAATGATTAAGGTCATTAGGCTCAACATCACAAAACACATTTAGAGTTAGTGGGCTCAATTATAGTCATCATTATAGTTATAATGATGATGGTTGCAAGGAGAAACAAAGACAAAATAGTTGTCCATATGGCTCCAAAGATATTGAGACATGTATAAAAGTAGACTAAACATTCTACTTTTTGAACCTTTTCTACGAATATTTTTTTCGATCTGTTTTGTCGAAAATTGTAAGTTTTAAATCTGTGAAGTAAAGTAATGCATATAGATTCTTAAGCAAAACAAAATTTAATCAATGGCTCATACACAGAGTACACAGAGATTATATACCGAAAACCCTCAACCGGGAAAACCTTTCTTATATTCATTATATCAAATTTCACCATTCACTATACAATATATACAATGTTTTTAGGTATTCTGTAGATACCAAAACCCTAATCCCTTAATCCGAGATTAATTTAGTAAACCGCTAAAATAGAAAAATCCGCTAAAAATAGCAAAAACTGCCCAAAAACAATTTTGGGGCGCTGCCCCGAACCCATCGGCCCCAGGCTACGCCCAGTGCTGAACATTAAAAAAATATAACACATACCCAACAAAAAATTGGTAAAAACTTTAGAAGAATCAATGGAATTGTAGATATTAGTTCTTGAGATTGAATATTCTGGGTGTAATAAGAGTTGAAATTGAACATTCCTTGTGTAATAAGGGTTTTTCAGGATAGTTAATCTATTTATGTATTCAAAAATACAATTTAAGTAATGGAAAATTGCAATTTCACCAACAATTACATAGCTAGATTCGAATGGATATTACCAAAAAACTTAAAAAATAAATTTCTTAAACTTGTCATAAAACAATTTTATATATGACACTTAGACTTAAGTGTTTCTTATATGATGTTAGTGTATGCAATCTATTTGTGTTGTAATGTTCTCTTCCATTGCTAATATAATGAAATTGCAATTTTGAAAATAGAAGTTTGTGATTTAGTAAACAGTGACAATGTTAGATGAAATTTAAGTCCTTTTTCATTTGAACATTTATTTATTGTAATTTCACCCTTCAAAACTTCTAGTTCCCACCAGGGTTGGAATTTCAAACCAGTAAAGCCCGTCAAATTTGATGGTTTGGACTATTCTAATGCATGTTTTGCCCGTTTTAAAGGAGGTTGACGGTTAGAAGAATTTTCTAGCCATATTTGATCCCTAGTTCCCACGATCCTTACCCATCTTATCAAATTTATTTAAAAAATAAATTCCACTTAGTACCTGAAGAGCCATGATGAGGTGTGATCACCTCACCATCATACTACACTACTGTTTTTTGTTTTTTGGGGGATTTTTTTCGGGGATATTTATTTGAAATTCGGTCATAAATTGTTGTATCTGTAGATTTGGGTGATTAATTCTGTGTAATTTTATTGTCTCAAGATTTTTTCAACACACTGAATCCATTTTTATATTAAAAATATTAATTTAAACAACATAAAATTGTGATTTGGTGTAGATTTATGTAGCCATATTCTGATGAAAATGACAAAAACATAGAATAATTAGACAATGTCGAGTAAAAGTGTGTTGTCGATAATGGTACCAGGGTTCATAGAAGGTATTCCACCCAGGGTTCAAAATTGAACTCGTCATAGCTCGTCAAAGGGTCTCTGGCCTGTCCCAAAAGTGTCCTTGAAAATATGCACATAAAAAAAAGTTTAATTTTATTTTTACCCATTTTAAAAGAAGTGCTACATGGATGCTAAAATTCCATGAGAAGGGAAACAATTCAAAATGCCAATCACCAGTACTTATTTCATAACTGAAACCTGCAGGATTAAATGAATTATGTGCGACAGTATGGACAAAGACAAGGGCTATGGCAGCGAAGTGACGGAGTAGTGCGAACCTTAGTGTCTTGGATCTATGCATGGTAAATTTGTATTAAATTGCGCAGATCTGCTGCTAAATCTGGATATCTACCTGGAGGTTCTGGGACTCCCTACTACCTAGTCTCGTGAAATTCAATGTATCCAACAATAATATGACTGGCCCTGTGCCTGATACCTTGAAGAAACCCCCCCGATTCATTCCTTGGAAACAATGTTTGAGGTGAACCCCAACTATAACCTAACAGTGGACTTCGCAAAAAGCACCGAGTAGGAAAGATCTCTGGCATTGCAATGGGTGGCATGATGATGTCTATTTGATTGGTTTGATTTTTGTTATTCTTGTAATTTTGTGGGGGAAGAGTAAGCTTGTAACCCCTGACAATAATGAAGATGAAAAATCAACGTCTAAGGATGATTATTCAATTTCTTTTCTAGGGCCTGAGAAGATCGAAAAAAACCTTGTATTTTCCCATCAATAAGCATCCGTTTAGTTTTGAAGATTTGTTGAGGGTGTCTGCAAAGGTTTTTGGAGAAGGAAGTGTCGGGGTTTCTTACAAGGCTATTCTCTGATTTGGAACGATGGTTGTAGTAAAGAGTGAAATGAAGGTTGTTGTTGAACCTAGTAAATTCATTCATTAAATTAATAGGATGGCCAAGATGAGCCATAAGAATATGATTTCATTGCAGACTTGCTACTTCTCCCGGGAGGAAAAACTTTGGGTCTATGACTACATGCCAATGGGTAGCCTTTACTCACTTCTTCATGATGTCATTTATTAGAATTTGAATCCAGTAACCTGAGTTCAAATCTTGGTGGAAAGTCTTTCTCCTCCTTTTCTTCAAATTGTCTTTGGTTGATTGCAGAAATAGAAAAATTCCATTGTACTGACAATTAAGTTAATTTGACAATTCATTGATTTCTTTATTTGAATTTGAAGATGAATTGACATTGTTTTGCAATGCAGGATGAAGTATGATTTCAACTTCGAACAAGAAGTGATTCTTCGTCTGTTAAGGTCCTAACCCACACATAGGTAGATCAATGTATTCGAATGTAATAAAGGTCAATATTAATAAGGCCTTTCAATAAAATAGAATAAGGCAGATGTAAGAAGACCTAATAGAAGATTTCGCTTCTAGAAGTATCTTCCTCCAGATGCTTCTCTTAATAGACATATTTAGTATAAATAAGGGTCGAGGGTATGAAAACCATATCTTGGATATTATTGTAACAGAGCGCTGCTCGATTGGAGGTTTCCCCCTCGAAGAGGCCTGTGAACATTGCTTTCTGAATCAATGTGCTATTTCTATTGTTGTTGTTATATCATTTCTGTGTTATTGTGGAGATTATGCTGGATATTTTACTATTATTCTGCCATTTCTAGCATTTTATTTCTATTCTGCATATTTTATATATCTGGTATCTTGCATCGTTCGTGTTGGGGATCGGTTGGAATTCGAACTCCCACCCTCTGAGGGAATTTTGAGGAGAGGGATGGTTTATTGATCATGTGGAAATGTGCTGTGGAGTTTCTGTTTGGGGAAATATAGCAAACAATACATTGCACCACATGCACTGCAAGAGATTTCGACATCTTGGGAGTTCAAGGTTTGAAACTCATTGTATCCTCAAGGTTATTCGTCTCCTCAAGGTTTCATATATTGTTTGACTCAAGAGACCACATTGGAGTGGAAATTATTCTTTACACAATCATTTTCTTTAAATGTCCAACAAGAAAAATAGAAGCAACAACGATATCTATCTCTTTCTCATGGTTACGTTGTTAGGGTTTTGTTTGCTTCGATTTTCATTTCATACTACCTTCTGTTATAGGATTCTCCTTAAGAATTAAGTCAAATAAAACATAAATATATGAATTTTACAATTCCCCTTTGTTTTTCTTTATCCAGAATGTATGGATTTAATCATTTTTTTAATTTACTGGCCATCAATAACAACCCTTTGCACTAGACATGATACAAACATACTCAATAACCCACAATTTTTTGAAACTTTGAAGGGGAGGTCGAAACCATGCATTAAAATGACTTTTTCATGGTTTCGACCTGCCACTATTGGTTTCTCATAGGGATTCGATCCTCTCCCAATGCCACCAACGTCTAATTCTATCTGTCTTCTCAGTTAGAGTGGGTGGAAAACAAACAAGGCACATGATGAGAAGTGGGTGGAGGAGGTATGAAAGGTACTTGCATGGTTTATTTAATCTACAATTGAATTTGTGTTTCTTCAATTCAATGTTTTAATATAATTATGTGCATTTTTTTTATTTGATTCAGTGTTTTAATACAATTATGTTCTTACAGGTGTAGATATATTGTGGAGAGATGTTGGTGAAGACATGGATTGTAGAGGAAACAGTCTATCAAATCAACTTTAAAATATTTTCACTCGAGGTATTTCTCATTTATTCCACACTCTGTTTTGTGCTCTATTTTATAAAAAAGATAGAAGAGTTTTTATAGAAAATCGAAAAAGAAAATAGAGTCGAACGTAGATTGATTTTACCCTTCAATAGATTTTAAACTCACTACCTTTATCACTCTTAAACAAATCTTGAATTCCATTCTCTCACTTTGAACCAAATTCCAAATGGCATTCCCTCAGGTAAGCCACCACTTGACCTAATTGTTGACATGATTACTTGTCCATTATTCCTTACTGGTGGGATTTTTTTGTTTTGTTTAAGTTTTTATTTTTCATTTGAATCAATGTCTTCTTGCACTAAATTTGTCCAAATTGGTGTCCTGGAATTTCAAATGAGACTCAAATCAGAATGCTTGTTTTTCTCTAGTTGCATCCGTATTTTTGCTTGTTTTTCTCCAGTTGCATCCACAATTTGGTTTATGTTGATGATGTTATACCTCAATTCAAAACTTCATTTTTCCCTTTTTTTGTTGGTTACCATGACCATTTTGTTTATAGGTATCCTTGAATATAGATCTTTTAGTTTGCATTAATTGTTGATGGAAACCTTTATTTCAGGAGTTCAAACACATTTTCTTTGTATCGAACTTATTGGACTTGAGATTCAACCTGTTTATTCCCTTGATAGGCACCTCTAGGCTGTTGGAAATTGAAAAATATAGAGGGCAATGACTTCAGTTCTTGAGAGAGGCCCCACTAGTTTCACAAGTTTTCACTCGATATCATCTCCATCCATCAAAGCCACCGAGAAGGAGATTAAATTATCTAGCAACACCAATAGTTCACCCTTGAGAATTACCTTTCCCCTTACCAACCCTCAGTACCTCAACCACACCAACCAAATTCCTAAGACAATTTTGTCATCCAAGAAATTTTCATAGTTTTATTTAGTTAAAGGTTAACAATGTGGTATTAAAATGAAATGAAAGTTATGTATGTTATCAAGCTCAAGTTTATTGTTGGCCATCTTATTGAAAACTATGTCAGTCTATTTTAATCGTCAAAAAGTTATTTATGCATAAATTTTTCTAGTCTTTTTATTTTATTTTTGTGTGGGTCACTTAAAAGTTGAGTTCTTATTGTTTTTTTTTAAATTTACAATTTTCAATGTAAGTATTGTTTAATTTTTTAAGATTGTAAAGATTTGGAAGGATACTATTTTATTTTTTCATTTTTTTAATGAAGGGTTAGCTTAATTTACACTGTTCAATTGAAGTACAATTATTTTTATAACTTTTCATCTTTGAAGGGTTGGATGATTATATGCCCTTCAACTGAAATTAAAATCAGCCCTTCAAATTTGATCACTAATTTTTCCACAAAAATCGATGGGGAATGACCCTTTGACTACGATGCACTGCCACCATTGTCACTAGAATTTCATTATTCCATTGAAACTATTACTCCACCAATGTCCTGGCCTGTCAGTATTCCATTGAAAATGTCATTCAACGACAACTGTATATTTCATTTTCTTTGGAGGGCAGAAAATCCTTCCACAATATCTAATTGTTCATGCAAAATCACTGTGCATAATGATATGGCAATTAATGAAGGTCGTGTCATGTTCCACATGTTGATGGGAGTAGGCTACTTCGGGAGCAAGCAAACCCACTTTTCAGGCAAACAAATGGGCCTGAATCCAGCTAGATTTTTAGGGGTAGTTTGAGTTTCGCATGGATCAAAGTTCCATGCATTTCAAATCCTCACCCCAAGGGTTTTTCCCCATTTTAAACCAACCCGGATGCTCAGAAAACCGATCAGAGTTCTAGATTGGCTGAGAATTTAAAAGTGGGCCATCAGAGGACCTGCCGGAAAGGTAACTTGGGAGGGAAGATTTCTCCCGAGTTAGCCCACTCCCATGTTGATGTGCTCACTATTATTGGTACCAATATTGACGTTTCTATGCTGTCATTTTGATCAATGGACCACAAGACTATTGTTGGTCCCTGTGGCTATTCAATTTGACACACTTCTTAATACACGTCCATAAAGAAATAATATTCATGATAGTTTCAACGTATGCAGATCCTGGCAGGATTATCAGTCTATTAATTAAAGTCATCTTAATAATTAAATTCAATTAATGTATACTGACTCGATACTAAGTAATTAAAGTCAAAATTAATGTATACAACCTCATAGGATTACATGGTGCGATGATTTGTTTTTGGACATTTTTATATTTTAATTAATTTATTTTCTTAATGGTTTTTTTCCCAATAACATTAGACTATGCCCATAAAATTGGTCTCATTAAATTTAAAAACTAATAAAAATAAGAAAATTGAATTTGAAAAATTTGAAAGCTAACATTTTTATTTTTTAAAAATTACAATTAATACAAAATATATACTAAACATTATAAAAATTTAAAAAACAAAAAACAATAATAATAAGTTAATTTTTTTTGACTTAGTAACAATTACAACAATATACGTACAAAATATATACTAAACTTTATAAAATTTTAAGAAAGAAAATGAAATTGATAATGATGATGATGATGATTAACATCCACTGAGACATAATTGGTCTAAGAATTGGTCTATCAGATCTTAAGAGGGTAAGGGATTACTTGCAATTCTTTAGAATTTTGTTTCTGTGCTCGAAAAAAATTCAGAGAAGCTTTCCAAGATCACCATAGTTTTTTTGAGTTAAAAGGTTAAGAAGGTTGGTAGTGTGACAAATATTTTGAAATTGAGATCTAATTTGGTTATAGGCTGGACAATCTAACAGAAAGTGATTTTCATCTTCAACTTTCTTAGTGTCACGAAGGTGGAACACTCTTTCATCCCAGGGTGTTTTAGGAATTGACCAACGCCCAATTTCACTATGGAGCTCATGAGAATTTTTTTTATCTTAGCAATTTTGTTTTTTTCTTTACACTTGTCAAAACAGAGAGATACTTTTGATCTTCTAGATTAGGGTTGATTACATCCTTATAATACCTTAATTGTTTCCCTCTAACTCTTTATTAGACCACATTTTCTCCTTAAATTTTGATTTGATGATATTTTTAATAGTATTCTTATTTTTTAAAATGGTGTCTTCCATGATTCCCCAAAAGTTTAGCCAAGACCGTGCATCTTTATGCCATCCTCACTTGAGTCGATGGTGGTTACGACTGGATTTGGAAGCAATTATAGGAGTCCTTTTGTCTTCCATGTTGTTTAAATTGTTCGTATACATTAGGTATCTAGTCATAGTTGTGCTCTCAATGGGGGAGAGGATTGCCTCTGAGAGGAGGATGGGATAGGGTGTATTTCCTTTAATTTTGAGATTATAGGTTATACAATTCTTTTGTATTTTATCTATATTTCTCCAAGATTCATGAGAGATACTACATCTCCATACTTCACATCCATAAATAATGACAGGCGTAACAAGAGTCTCAAAGAGGAGTTTTTTCTTATCCCAAATCCAAAGATCAGTTTATTTACAATTGTTTTCAATCCCATAATAAGCTTTCCATCCCCCAGTAATCCTTTTCTCAATGCTATAATTCCAATTGAGTTTGTGGTGAATATAAATTCCAAGATATTTGTATGAAGTCACTTCCTCTAAGTTGTTGTTGTTAAATTTTTAATTAAAATAAAGTACCAAGGCAAGTGTTTCTCTTCCCTAGGTGCCTAAGGGGGAGAAAGTGCCTAATGTGGGTCCTAGTCATTTAATTTGTGAGATGCAAATTAAAAGGTGACTTTATGATTAAAGTGAGGGTGAGTGAAGAGACACCAAATCTCAGCCACCCATCTAATCTAATCTCAGCAGTTAGATTAGAAGACCCCTCACCTTCCCTCATGAGGTCGACTAGGGCAAGAGGGCGCACCCATTCTTGGGTAGTTGAAGCATTCTTGTTTAGAGAAAAAGAGAGAGAAAGAGAGAGGTCGAGATGAAGAAAAGAGACAGCATTTGCTGAAGGAGAGCACGCATCCCAAGGCAAAGAGAAGTATGGATTTCAAGGCAGTAGACAGCAAGGAAGAACAGGCCATACCATATGGATTTGTGGAGGTCGTACAACATTTAATGTGCACAAAAATCGAGGAGGACAACAGCTGCAATTTCTCAGAGTATTGGCATGCATTCCAAGGCTGTCGTACAACATTTATTGGCACAAAAATTGAGGTAACTGTTGTAATAAATTTCTGAGTGCATTTTTGTACAGTCTGTATAGTTTGGCACTAATTTTGAGGGCCATACAACATGGTTTACAAGGATATTTTCATGTTGGGTTTTCCGTACAGTCTTAGCAGAGTTTTGGCACAAATTTTGGGATAGTCCATACAACATTAATTGCTGGGACAGCCATACAGTTGTACGGATTTCTGGGACAGAAATCGAGGAGCATTTTCCAGGACTGTTCAAAAGGATTTTACCGAAAGAAAGTCCAGATAAGTTTGTGTAAATTTCTGAAGATGAATATGCTGTAAAAGAAATTTCTTAGAAGCTCATAAATAATAAAAATCCCTCTCTCACTGGTTTTCCCCTTGTGGGCTTTTCTAGGGTCGAAGTTAGACCGAAAATATTTGTGTCTATATTTTCTGAGTTTTGCATACTGCTGATATTTTATTTCTGCGTTGAAAACGATGTTCAGAATCCTCATGTTTCGGTTTTGAAGTTTATTTTCTATTAAGTTTTTATATGCCAAAACAATGTTGAAACAATGTTGAGACATATGCTGAAACAGTGCTGAGACACATGTTGAAACAGTGCTGGAACATATGATGAAACAGTGCTGAGACATATGCTGAAACAGTGCTGGAACATATGTTGAAACAGTGCTGAGACATATGTTGAAACAGTGCTGAGACATATGTTGAAACAATGTTGAGACATATGTTGAAACAATGTTGAGACATATGCTGAAATATATGCTGAAATAGTACTGTAACATATGTTGAAACAGTGCTGAGACATATGTTGAAACAGTGCTGAGACATATGCTGAAACAGTGCTGAGACATATGTTGAAACAGTGTTGAGACATATCCTGAAATATATGCTGAAATAGTGCTGTAACATATGCTGAAATAGTGATGAAACTGGGTTTGGCATTTAACTTTGGCTGAAAAAAGAGTGAAACAGTGCTGAGACATATGTTGAAACAGTGCTGAGACATATGCTAAAACAGTGCTGGAACATATGCTGAAACAATGCTGAGACATATGATGAAACAATGCTGAGACATATGCTGAAACAATGCTGAGACATACGCTGAAATAATGTTGAGACATATGCTGAAACAGTGTTGTAACATATGTTGAAACAGTGCTGAAACTGGGTTTGGCATTTAACTTTGGCTGAAAAAACAGCGAGACTTAAACTGGGTTGGGGTTTGAAATTTTTACATGGTATCAGAGCTGAGTTGAAGAGAGATAGAAATTTTAGCAGACAGAAAGTAGGGACAACAGTCACTTCACAGGGCAGATTCTTTTGAATTTGTGAGAAGTTCAGAAAGGGTCCAAAGGGAGGACAGAAGCCCAAGGGTGAAGGGAAGAAAGACATGAGAAAAGTCAAGTGCTTTGCTTGCCATAAGTTTGGGCACTATGCAGGATAGTGTCCAAACAAGAAGAAGAAACAAATAACAACTTCAACAGAGGTGGAAGAGTTTTCCACCAAGTTTGACAAGGAATTTTCCTTGATTGCATGTCTATCCTTGAGGACCACTACTCTCGATACTTGGTATATTGACAGTGGTGCCTCTCGCCACATGACAACAGTTCGTGAGCACCTGACAGATCTTACACAAAGTGGAAATGCGGAGGTAGTGCTTGGAGATGACCGGGAGGTCAAGGTGGCTGGTTGTGGGACCGTATCATTTCGGAGGGAGTCTTTGCCTCCCATGACTTTGACAGAGGTTCTTTATGTTCC
>JZKD02S1917346.1:190420-205476 GCA_000966675.3 Picea glauca
TCATGTAATAAGATGACATCATCATTATGGGAAAGGGACATATTCATGTATTGCATTAACTGAAAGAGAAATATACAACCTGAGCCTTGATGTCATAGATCTCCTTTCAATGGCTTCTAGCTTTGACACACACACTTTCTCCTCATGCATGAAGAACTTCCACTACTTGTGATGACCTTGGTCTCTATCTGCTGCAGTATCAATTCTCCATACAATAATGCACCAATTCTCAATATCTTTCTCTAGTTTGCCCACTTAACCCTTTCCATGAGTATTCTCATCAATTTATAGGAGAGAATAGGTTAGTTGCTAGGATAAGAATGATCCCAATAAATCTGGAATGCCAGCTTATGGACAACCATTCGAACACCAACTCATCATTCTAGAAGATTCCTTCTAGAAGAATCGAGAACTCATCCGTTTTTCTTCTTTAGAAGCATGTTCGCACCCTGACCTTTAGCACAGTGTGATAATTTTGCACTCTGACTGAATGTAGCATGCGATAATTTAGGATTCCCGCAGGGGAGTAATATGCAGCCTGCGAACAGTCTTCAAAACATGATTTTTTGGAAGTGAACAAGTGCAACCTTTTTTAGGAAGGATTCCTTAATGAAGAGATTGATTTGCTATCATTATAACATCACCATGACATTGTCACGATGACCAAATTTGTGGATAACACACCTTGAGACCCTTCCATGAGAATCTCTCTCTCACCTTTCTATAAGTCTTCAAGTACCCTGGGTGGTCGGCTAAAGGGGCATCATGAACAACCCTCAAGATCTTATCCTTGAGCATGGATTCAGGGACAAGATAGATCCTCTCCTTATTTTAGATGATATCATCCACTACTCTGTATCTGCCATACTGGTTGGTACCTTCCATCAACTCACATGCGAATGTATTTTTGGAATATTCCACCAATATGGTAGACTTTGAATTTGTTGAGACCTCAGCAAGGGAAAAGACTGAAGGCCTCCTAGAAAGGGCATCAGAAACTACATTCTTCTTGCCCTTAACATATTCAATATCAAAGTCATAGGCTTGTAACTTACTCACCCACTTCTGTTGTCTTTTTCTCAAATTATTTTTCTCCAGAAAGTATTTCAAATTGTTGTGGTCGATCCTCACTACAAAATGTCCTCCCACTAGGTATTGTCATAATTTGGTGAGTGCATGCATAATAGCCAACATCTCCTTATCATAGATGGAGTAGAGCCTTTCTGGTTCCCTCAAATTCCTACTCTCAAAAGTTATGGGATGGTGGTTTTGCATCAGTACCACTCATATCCCTTCTCTCGATGCATCACACTCCAGTACAAATGGTTGAGAGAAATTTGGAAGTGTTAGTACCAGACAAGTGCTCATTACCTTCTTCATCCAGTCAAATGATGCTTGTGCTTCTTCAATAGACCTAAATGCTCCCTTTTTGTTCATATATGTCATTGGTGCTCCAATTTGTGAAAACCCTTTCACAAATCGTCTGTAATAGTTGCATATATCGAAGAATCCTCACAACTCTGTGATTGACCTAGGGGTAGGAGAATATAAGATCGCTTGGATATTTTCTTGATGCACCTTCACTCCCTCAACATCTATTATGTGCCCTAAATACAAGATATCATTCAATCCAAATTCGCACTTTTCCTCCTTGGAAAAAAGTGATTGTTCCCCCATAATGATGAGAATCTCATCCACATGCCCCAAATGTTCCCTCGATGTCTTACTATAGATTATAAGATTATCAAAGAACACCAATATGAACCTTCTCAACTATTTGTTGAAGATATGGTTCATGCACAATTGGAAGGTAGCTAGTGTGTTAGTCAACCCAAAGGGCATGACCACAAACTCATAGTTACCATAGTGACATCATAATGATGTTTTGTGGATGTGCTCCTCTCTCACCCTGATCTGGTGGTATCCTGATCAAAGATCAATATTTGAAAAATATAATGTTCCATGTAGCTCATCTATTAGCTCATCAATCCTTGGTATCAGGTATCTATTCTTAATAGTCTTCTTGTTTAGAGCCCTGTAGTCAATGCACATTCTCCACATGCCATCCTTCTTCTTCACCAGTACTACTGAAGAAGCAAATGGACTATAGCTAGGCTAGATGTATCCCATATCCAACACATCCTATATGGCCTTTTCTATCTCATCTATGAAATTATGGGTGGCCCCTCCATCAATCAGCGTTGTAACTCTTTGTCCCTACATAATGCCCTTGATTCAGAAGGTATATTACTTGGGGACATCTGACAATGTGGCTATGATCACCTTCTTGACCCCTTCTTGTAATGGTGCATGTTCTGTAATTTCAAGGTGTGGTGCCTCAAAACTGTTCTAACCCTCATCTAGACTATTCGGGTTCTCCTCCTCACCTTCATCTTCTTCATTAGATAGTACTTCAATATAATGGACCTTTCCCTTGTTCATACATTGATGAACTAGTTCCCATGGATCCTTGCAACTAAAGCATAGTTTCTTTCTTCTAAGCTCTCTTAAGGTGTCTTCGTCCAACCTGTATTTCCCTGTCCGTGTCTATTGGGGAAACTTTGTCGCCTACCCCTTCTAAGGAATGAAGTTATTTACTGGGGCCTTTCTGACCATTGTGTATGCCGTATCCTAAGTTTTCTTGATGGCATTCTATAATGTGGGTGGCCTGAAATCCTTAACCCAACCCTTCAAGGGTTCAATTAGCCCCTCTGTAAATAACATCACTAATATTTGTTCTGAGGTATCAATTACCTTGACATCCAACCTATGAAACTATGTGATAAATTCTTCTAGTGTACCTATCTATCTCAACTGGGCGAACTCCCTAAAATGAATTTTAGGATCCTTACTTTTGAACCTATCCATCACCCTCTAGGTGAATTCTACATATGATGTAATGTTAACATGTCCGAGGGTGACCAAACCATGATGCCACCATTCATGAGCCTCCCCATCCAAATGTAAGGTGGAAATCTTGATTGCCTTTTTCTCGGTCATTGGGTTGAGCTGAAGGTAAGTCTCCATCTTTTGCACCCATGCGCTGACTGAACTCTTAGCTGATCCATCGAAAGAAGGAGTAGTTAACCTACCCACTCTATGCATAAGATCATAGTTTTGTTGGTACTGCACTGCTTTGTTACATTCCCTTGGTTTGTTCCTATATTTAGCATTGTAATAGTCTTGGAAAGAAAACTCTTTCTAGAAACCTTCTGGTGTGGCTAGGTACTCTTTGTAACCTTTAAGGGGATCACTATCCTAGTCCTCTTGTTATGGATCTTCTATCTACTTCTCCTTAAGAATTTACGGTAATGATGGCCTTGGTATTTTACTGCTACCTGTAGGTGAGCCACTCTATATTGGAAAATGAGTGTTGTTATTCTCCCTATAGGCCCTACTAGTTTGTTGACTACCCTCTGCCTGATTCCAATTGTAGCCTCCTTGGATTTGAATGAGTCAGGAGTTGTCTTGTCTGTTGTTGTCTAGAAGTCATATGTAGTTGTCTTGTAACTATAGATTCCAACAATTGTTGGACTTTGTCTTCACCCTGGTTTCCCATGCTTACTTCTAGTTCTGATTTTGATGGGATTTCTTCTGACTTCCTCTCTGGTGATTTGTTAGAGGGTTTCCCGGTTTCCCTCCACCCCCCTTCTTCCTTGACATTACAGGCTAGAAAAATCACCACTATATGCACACAATCTGATTTCCTTCCCATGGTTTCCCCTCACTGTGAATCACGCATCTTTTTCTGGAAAAACCTTGAAAACTGTCAAAATTAAAATGATGATAACTTTAGTTCCGGGACTCCGTTTTGGCTGATTTGTTTTTTTTTAAATTGGGTATTTTTCCATGAGGAATTCAAATACCCAATGTTTTTTTGGAAAATCCCTCTCAGAAAGTTTCATATCTGAGCCTTGTGTTTTCCATCGCAATTTTCTTCCAAACAAATTCTGTATTTTTTTTTTGGCTAAGGAAAGTGCTCTGATGCAATCACAGGCTGGCAATATCACCAAATCTGATACCACTGTAATATCCTTGACCCAAATTATTAATTCTTCCTATGTGAAAATGATATGAAACCCTTACAATAATTTTCTCAATGAGGAATATTATCAAATACATGGAAAACACACATAAATAAAGTAGGATGATATGACATCTTATTATGAATGGGAACAACAATACAAATATCTCTAGTGGCTGTAAAAACAACTACAAAACAAAACTAGGAATATAAATTATTGGCTGCTAGGAATCTACACAATCTTCTACAAAACACACAAGGAAACATGGTATGATGCCAACATAGAAACCGAGGCTCTCCAAGCCTCCCAATTCTCTACTCCAGTATACTTAAATCTCTTTAGAAAATACCACAAGACAAAGAATCCAAATGAACTCTCTTTTGTCTAGCTAGGGTGGGTATTGCACCACCAAAACTAAACCTGCACTGGAAGGGTTTTTTCCAAAACCCTAACGAAAACATTGGCCACAAGATCACTCAACACATATCAAATCATAATTCCCAAAGTAGTAGGCTCCCCTTCTATTTATTCTTCTTCTCTGATCCTTCTAGACATTCCTTCTTGACTGAATCAAACCCTCGCTTGATTAAAATATAACTACTTATTTTATTTAATATCTCTTTAGGGTTTGATACTTTGACTCCCCTTTTTCTTTGTTGACTATATCCTACGAGATTCATGTAGGCTAATGAGTCATCAATCGGAGGGGGACATTACATTGATATAGTACCTTTTTTTCCTTTTAATTAGAGATTTGTACATATTGATCTTATCGAGTTTTAAGGACTCATTAGAAGCATCCCTATTAGCTTTCCTAGCAATTTTACATTATTTATCATACCAAGGGTTGGTCATTCTATTATTATTTTTACATGACACCTCGAAAGAGAACTTGTTAATAGAAGTGGAAAGGGTAGTTGTAAAATCATAATAGAGGTGTTCTATGTTGTCCTTATAAGTTAGGATATGTAATTCACTATTTAAAACCTTTAAGAAAAGGTCAACTTTACTTTTTTCAAAGCGCAATTGTCTTTGATTATCATAATTATCTTCAATGGCGCTCATGTGCATGGAAAAAGTTAGAGTTAGGGTTAAAGGTATATGATCAGAGTCAGGTTCATGGTCATTTAAAAGGTAAAAAATTACTATTTGGTTGGAAACGGGGATATTATATATCACATAATCTATGAAACTACTACCTAGCCCATGAATACAAGTCATATGGTTGGAGTTTGGTCACTTCATTACTCCATTGCAAATTATTAATTCTTGAGAGCTGCAAATCTTGGGCAACTCAGTACCAAACAAATTCTCAATTAGGTATTCAGTGCTTCTTCTATAGCTATTAGATAAAATAAGTTCCTCATCTAGCTATAAGGGATTATGGTTGGAATCATTTCTTAAAAGAGTAGCTTGGTTAGTTGTAATCCTAGCATTAAAGTCTCCTAGCAGGAGGATATTACCTTCATTTTTCAAACTATAAATATCTTGTTCTAAATTATTATAGGGATAATTTCTATCTAGACTGTTTTTCTTATAAAAAGTAGAATTAATAGGTGCAAAATAACAAAATGCTATATACATCTTCTTAGCATTGATGTTTGCAATTTCTATCCAAATGTACTGATTGAGAGGGTTGATCTTATGAAGTTGAATGTGAGGAGAAATGTTCTTTCTAATATAACAAGTTATGCCTCCTATCCCTCTACAATGGTACTATTTGTTCATGCCGATCACAAGACAAAACCTTCTATGTTAGGGACCTTAGACTCTTCATGCTCCCAAGTTTCAACTAGACAAATAATATCAATAACACTCAGGATCCAACTTATCATAGGACCTTTGTGCCATCAAAATCCATAACAGTTCCAAAAAAGGATCTCAAGTGTCCAAAATTCCTATTTATTATTATCCTTCTGGTCTCTATCCATAACAATAGCTTTTCCATTTCTAATTATTGCCCATTTTCCTTATTTCCTAGTTTCTTTTACGTTTTGAACTTCCTTCCTTAATTCAGCTTGGTCTTTGGGAATGAGGTCTTCATTTATAAATATTCTCGACTCTTTTAAGTCAAAGATTTACTAAGTATGCTATATTTATGGTCATTACAACTTACTTTGACACAAATCAACCTATCTTTATGATCAATTGCTTTTCCTAGCCTCTTTGCTTCTATGAGGTAAGTTGTTTCAATTTGTGATTTATTTTTTATTTCTTCTTTTACTATTGCTAGCATATCCTCCTCTTGTTGTTCTTTTATACAAAAAATTATGAGGTTCAAATCTCTTTTATTACATTCATGGTCCAGTTCGATTAACTTATTCATTTCCTCTTTGATGGGTTTGATATCCAATTTGTTTTCTAGATTACTGAGGGCCAAATCATTGGTTAGTTTTTCTTCTAGCTCTTTAATCCTATATCTCAAGTTGTGATTTTCTTCAACAGGCTGACATTTTGAAATAGGTGGTCGAATACTCATATTGAAAAGAAGAGAAAAAAAATAACAATTGTTATTTCAGATTAACTTTAAAAATGGAAAAAAAATAAATTAATTGATAATAATGATATTAATTATTATCTCTAAAATCAACTTTTACTTATTAAACTTAAAAAAAATAAAAATAAAAAGTATATTTTAATTATATTGAAATCTCTTTAATTTTCACAAATTACTAAATTATAAAAATATCTTGAATGAAAATAAAAACCTACTCGCCTAATTTCAATAAAATGTTAAAAGAATTTGTCTTAATAACAATAACAAAAATATGCATTGCAATTACTTCTATTTTTCAATTTTGAAAGAGAATTTAACTTTTCTTCATTAACTTGAAATCTAATCGAATCCAAATTCTTTTCATCATTCCTCCACTTATAAATATCTCCTGTGATTTTATGTTCATCACTTTGAAAATTATGTCATGGACTAACTTTAAAGGGAATATAATATTTATTTATGTCACTCAATGCCAATGGTTTTTCATTCTCACTGGTAACACCAAACGTATTGTCAAAATCATACCTGTTTTAGTTTTTTGGAAGGATCGTCCATCCTTTCAAAGAAAAGAGCCTTGACAATGATTTGGGTGGCTTTTAACATGTGGTAGGTGGCGAAAAATACTCAATGAAATCAAATCAAAAGAGAATATCACATTTATTCATACATACCAATGTCATCCAAACAACTTTCGATGTTTTTCTGATGTCTATTTTGATGGTTAAGTGTTTGAACCAGAGTAGAGGGTTTATGGTTTATTGAAGAGACGAAGATGGAACCAGAGCAGATGGAAGGTGAGACGAAGTAATGCATTGGAAAGTTGAGTATGATGAAGGGTGGTTGGTTACATAAACCCTTTTTTTAGACTTTTCAGCCTTCGTCCTTGGTGGAAAGGGTTACCTAGTAGTTTTAGAGTCTCTCTCGGCTATTTTTGGGGGTCCTCTTAGCTGTTTTGCCTCCAGGGTAATGATTTTTCGTTTGGCCTGTCATTTGCTGCGGATGTCAAAATACACTCCTTGTCTGGCTATTGGTACTTATTTTTGTTTTTGGCCCACATCTTCCTTTAAAACTTCTTTACTATCTTTGGAAACTGGTTGTTAGCTGAGACTTTGGGGGTCGCACACTGTGGAGCCCAGGTGGCATAACTTGACACTTTCACGGCATAAATTTTAGCTATTGATATTTTCATTTAAATCTCTTTTACATTATCCTTGGAAACTGGGTTGTTGCTGAGACTTCTTGGGGGGAAGAGCTTAGTGGAGCTGAGGTGGAAAGATATGGCAATTACACAGCAGGAAGGTTTTGCTGCAGACGTTAGTGCACTTATGAACGAAGCTAATGAGGCCCTTTGGAAGAAAAAAGGTCTATTCGCTACTGCAGATTCTATGGGAAATGGTACTAGTACATTAATTTCCCAGACAACAGATTTGACCTCACTACCCACCACCTCATTTAACAAAAGTTCTAGTGTTGCTCCCTCATTCTCTATTTTTCTGCCTGGGCGTTCGGGTTGTTTTCCATCTGTGGAGAAGTATAACTCTGTGAGTGATCGGGAAGAGGGTTAAAATATTTCAGGCTCCCCTAGTTCACAAAGGAAGGTGGGTAAGAACGATGGTAGGTATAGGGGTAGATGCAGGTAGTGGAAGGCCATTAAAGTTTTGAAAAGGATGGTACTGGGGTCTGATATTGGTCTCGAGCAGACCTATAGGTTGGCCTTGTGTGGTTTAGTTGGTAGATTCTCCTACATGTATTTATATAAGGTTTCGCTCCCCATTTGGGTTGAGCAAACCTGGGGGGCCATTTTAGAATATGTTCCTGAAATTATTTACTTAACAAAGGGTTGGTTCGGTTTCATCTGCAACTCGCTGGATGACTTGGTACAACTTTTGGATAATAGGTGGGTGATTGGTGGATGTAGATTAATGTTGAAGCAATGGAGAGTAGCCTTCAACTTGGTGACATAATAGTTTCAACATCGCCATTTGTGGGTTTTACTCCCCAGCTTATCTTTACAGTTATGGAATGAAGGAGCCTTGGCAGTGATAGGGAACTCTTTGGGTACTTTTATCTCGGTTGACAGACTGACACTCTCGGCATCGAATAGGAATATGGGTAAAATTTTAGTAGAGATGGATATACATGGTGGACTTCCAGAGTTACTTGAAATAGAATGGAGGGGACGACAAATTTTACAGAAGATGGATTACCTTGGCATTCCATTCCGTTGTAGTCTCTGCCGCAGTATTGGTCATTTGTGGAGGGATTGTAATGGTTGGGTAGAGGAGGAGGTCTCGGAAGATACAACACTTCACAAAGACAATGGTGGATCATCTCCTGAAGCTGACTCAGTATGGGTTGGGACTCAGTACTCCTCGCCGAAGATTCCAAGTTCGCTTGAACAAGTGGTTTCACTTTTAGTTAAGTTGAAATGTTAATTTCCTGCCTTATATGCTTCTTTATCATTGTGGGAGAAGGTTACTTTGGATGCTTCTGTTTTTTTGAAAAATATAATCTCCATTGTGGCGGTGTCCTCGAGTGTGGATAGGGAGGTTATTAAACCTATAGCTATGGGTTCAAGTTGTCATGAGGATATTGAATCCAATATTATTAGGGGTCGGGGTGAACACCTGTAATTATACCACGTGCCTCGGTACATTACCAGTTTTGGAGGTGCAATATGACCCTTCCTCGTGTCCTGTCGAACCTTTTCCGCTTGTAACTTCTTCTCTCATGGATATTCCACTGACTAAAGAGTATGCACAAATTCTTGGCTTTCGAGAATCAGAAGAGTATGGAACTTCCCTGAGTGCTGTTATGGACTCCTCAATCCCCTTCTTACCAGACACTAATCCTCCTGTCCAGTTACATACATATTTTGGAAACTCAGTTTTTTATCCTTCTGTTATTAGTGGGAAAACTAGTAACTTGGGTTCTCAACCTGAAGAGACAGGGAAAGATTATGCTTGGTCATGGGGAATGGGTATAGAATATTCATCAGTAAAGACCAGAAGCGCTTGGAAGAAAAATTTGGATTCGACTACTTTGCCTACTGTTATTGGTCCACCTATGTCTGACTGTGGGGCACTTAGAGAAATGAAGGCCTTGGCAAGGGAAAAGTAATGTTATTACTTTCCCTTAACCTCAGAGGGATTGGGGGCTCCCTAAAATCATCCTCATTTCTTCGTTTATTGGATAATTCCCACCCCGATATTATTTTTCTATAGGAAACCTTGGTCCATGAACAAAAAGCCAGGTCTTTTATGAACAAATTTTGTCCCAATTGGGTGTCCTCTGCAGTTAGTTTTGTCGGCACTTCAGGGGATATGTTGGTTTCTTGGGACCCAAACCTTTATAATTTGGTACCTTACCTCACTTGTGGTGAAATTTTGTTAACAAGTTCTATTATTGCAAAGAAAAGGGAGATCAATTTACTTAATATCTATGGTTCGTGCATAGAGCATAAAATATTTTGGAATCTTTTGGCAGATAGAGGTTTTCTCTCAATTACAAATCTAGTAGTCATAGAAGATCTAAATTTAATTGTCTCGACTGAAGAGGTCTGGGGAGGGTCTACAAAATCGGTGCCCTTTGCAGGCTTCTTCAGGGATTTCTTCCAAGCCCATAGACTCATTGATGTTTAACCTGATAAGATTATTTCGACTTGGAGAAATGGGCGAATTGGATCCAACTCAATTGCTAAGAGACTAGATAGGACCTTTATATCTGAGGATATTTTAAATAGTGTGGGTGTCTACAGATCCTAGGTGGAGTACCCATTTGTCTCGAATCACACCCTAGTTCTTTTGCAGTTGGAGATCATCCCACTTTAAAAGGCACATCCCTTTAAATTTAATTCTCAGTGGATTTTAGAAAAGGACTTTAATAGTATTGTTTTTAAAGTTTGGAAAGATCATAAATATTTATCGGAAGGAGGGCGACAACATTGTTTAATCCAGAAATTGAAGGATCTACAAACTCACACTAAACTCTGGGTAAAGGAAAACAAGTGTTGAGATTTGAAACATCTGGAGGAGTTGGAGGACACAATTAAAGTTTCATTGCAGACTTTGTCAGGAGGCACTATGACACCGGAGGTGGAAAGTAGCTTTATAAATCTTGAACTTGAAAGGAATAAGTACCTAAAAGCAAAGGAGGAATTGTGGAGACAATGAAGCTGGGCTATTTGGGTCCATAGTGGCGATCAAAACACAAAGTTTTTCTACCAGTTCACAAGTCACAGGAGAAACAAAAAACATATATGGGAGATTATAGATGATACAAAGACTTTACACAATGAACAGGAGGCTTTAAAGGAGGAGGCATCGAAATATTTTAAAAATTTCTTTAAGTCTCAGGACCAACCATATCTATTTCATTAGGTTAGGGTAGAGGGCCTTTTCTCCCGCTTGGTAAATGAGGAGGAAGTGAGAGTACTTCATGGTACTGTTAATTTGGATGAACTGAAAGAGGTATTATCCTTGTTTAAAAAAGATAAAATCCCAGGGCCCGATGGCTGGATGATTTAGTTTTTCATTCATTTCTTTGATCTGGTTGGAGAGGATCTTTTAGTGATGGTTGAGGAATCAAGGTCAATGGGTTACATTGCAAGAAGCCTTAATTCAAATTTTTTAGCCCCGATTCCAAAGGTAAATAATCCTCTTACCTTTGGGTACTTCAGGCCTATTTCTTTATGTAATATCGTATATAAAGTTATATCCAAAATTATTGCAAATCAGATTAAACTGATTCTCTCCAGGTCTCTTTCGGCTGAGAAATTAGGCTTTCTGAAAGGTCGCCAGATCCAAGACACGATTGGAACATAACATGAATGCCTACATAGCATAAAAAATAAAAAATTAAAGTCTCTCATCCTAAAGCTGGACCTACAGAAAGCAAACGACTGCATAAATTGGGGCTTTTTAAGGATGATTTTAATTCAAGTGGGTTTTGGTAATCCTTTGAAAAACTGGATTATGAGTTGTGTGGAGTCGATGTCTTTTGTTGTTTTACTTAATGGGGAGGCTACTTATTTTTTTAGAAGTGGAAGAGGTTTATGACAAGGGTGCCCTTTGTCCCCCCTTGTTGTTTATTCTAGTTATGGAGGGGCTGAGTCTTTTATTAAAAGAAAGCAAACGGGATGGGAAGCTTTCAGGCATAAAAGTTTCCATACTTATTAAAATACTTCACTTATTTTTTGTTGATGATGTATTAATTATGACTAATGCATCTCTGCAGAAGTGGGTGGAGATTGATAGTCACATTAAACTGTTTTGTAATGCTCCAGAGTTAAAGATAAATGAAACAAAATCAACAGTTCTATTTGAAGGCTTATCGGAGGTGGATTTAATTCCTTATCAGCAATTAATCCCTTTTAATTTCTCGGATCTCTCTTTGGGATTTAAATACCTTGTTTATTTTTTAAAGACTGGGTTACATAACACATAAGACTAGAGCTATAGGTGGAAAACAAGCTAGGGCACTAGTGCTATAGGCGGTTATAATTGCGTGAAAGATATATGTTATGTAAATCAGTCCTGGAAAGTCAACCGGTATATTGGATGTCGCTGGCAGCCATACCCTTCTCCTTTTTGAACAAGTTAAGGAAACTCATGTATAATTTTCTCTGGAATGGGAATATCGAGACACACCATTATCATCTTTTCCAGTGGGAGACTCTCGTAAAACCAAAACACAATGGTGGTTGGGGTTTTCAAAATATTTTCTCCTTTAGTAAATCCTTGTCCACCAATACTCTCTGGTGCGTTTTAATGAGGGATGGAATATGGCAAAAGTTAATAAAAGCTAAATATCTCCCATTTACCACAGTCAAAAATTGGTTCATATCAGCTTCTTTCCACCAGTCAACGACCTCTAAAATATGGAACAATCTATTAAAGTCTGTCCACTTGATTACAAACTGGTTAAGTTGGAATCGAGGGTTGGGCCATCATGTTGTTCTTGGTAGATGTTAGGACCCTATAATGTACCTTTTTGCTCACACTTTTTGCTACCATTACATCCTTTTTCCAGTCACATTTAAACTTATATTATCACCTTACCCTATCTCTCCAAAGGTATTTAACGTCTCTTCTCTTTACTATATGTTTAATCTATTTTGCATATAATTTTACATTACTCTCGTACTTAACCGTTGATCAGAAATATATAAGTGCTGAAACAGTTCGAACTGTAGATTAGCATTGTTTTTTAAAGGTCCATTGCTGAAACAATCAAATCACGCAAACCTCGTGGCTGAAACAATCTATGGTCTACGATGCTGAAACAACAACTCCTGTTACACTCTCCGTGGTCTACGATGCTGATAAAACAACTCACACAGAAAGAAGTTGTTACACTCTCTATGATCTACGATGTTGAAACAACAATTCCAAAGCTATTACACTGACCACAACAGCCACACCTTAAGGAAGAATTAACCATCACTACTGTGTAAGACCATGTTGCTGAAACAGTCAGAACGCAAATCCCGTTGCTGAAACAACCCACGATTTGCGATGCTGAAACAACATACAACAACAGTAACAAGAAGTTAAATAAGGAAGTTGTTACTCCAACCGCAACAACAACACCTCACTCAACACCTTTTCAACTATTGTAATAGCATTCTGTTACGGGAGACCATGATATCCTACTCTAGTATAGAGATTTGATCTGACTAAGAATAGGATTCAAATGTGCACATGTAATTTGATGATCAAAATTGTATCGAGGGGGTTCTCCTCTTTAAATAAGAGGAAATCATCATTAAAGAGGATCTTCTTCTTGGCTAAGAAAGGATTTACAGAGAAGGACGTGTTTTACTTCAGATTGTAATATGATACAGTTGACAGATGAATAAAAGATTGTTCTGAGCATTTTTCTCTAGTTCCTTTCGTTTCAGGGGAATCTTGTGAGAAGGGAGGGCCCACCTTCTTCACAAGATTCACCCATTAGCTTTGTAGTGTGTTAGTGTTATTTTTGTTCCTTCTTTGATTAAATTATGTTTTGCTGAAACACTACTTTACTGAACTCTGTCTTGCTGAAACTCTGATTTGCTGGTTGTTACCTTGTTTTCATATAATTCATGCTTGGGTAACTGATAATCATTCTAGTTAGAAATCCTGTTTGGTGAATTTATGAAAGCGTGATAATTAGGGATAGGTGCTGAAGATTCCTGCTTGGGGAATAGGGTCTTGTTCTCTGTTAAGAGATAGTTAGTCTTCAGTGTGTGACAATCATTTCAATTAGCAATGAGTTCATGAAAGTGTGATGATCAGAAACAGGTGTTGAAGATTCCTGCTTGGGGAATAGGGTCCTGTTCTCTGTTAAGAGGTAGTTAGTCTTCAGTGTGTGTCAATCATTTCAATTAGCAATTTATGTAGCACTTGATTGTGTAGTTAAATAATCAATTACAGTGATGAACATTTTGGCGCCGTTTCCAGGGAAGGTAATTATAGATTTCAAAAGAACTTATGTTCTTTCAGATATAAAGATTGCATGAGAGGACGTGGAGACCCCAAAGAAACTGACGCTACAGGTGGCAGGGGTAGAGGAAGAGGAGGAAGAAAGACTTATATTGACGATATCATATAAAAATCTGAATCTGCTGCTCCTCAACGACCAAACTCTCGGAAACCAAAGTCCCAACCTTCCTTTCAAGCAAACTTTGAAACGGGGAAAGAGGTTTGGAGTCTTGAGACAATCGACAAACCAGTAGGAAATATTGAGGATAGAGCAAGCGCAGCAGGAGAGTAAACAGAAGAAAACATGGATGAGTACAATGAAGAATTGCATCATGAAGAATAGGCAGTTCCTGAAAGAGAGGTGAATGATGAAAAATCTTTCTCCACATTAGGATTTCCCATTCGTTATCTTCCTAGAGGGGTAGCTCCCATGAAGAACATTCCACTCTCAGCACTACCTAACTTTCATGGTTTATCCTCAGAAGATCCTGATGAATTCCTTTTTGAGTTTGACATATTATGTAGAAGTTATGATTACATTTCTAATGCTAAAAAATTAAAGCTATTTCCAGCAACATTGAAAGGAAATGCATTAAGATGGTTAATGAGTCTTGGAGGCCATGTAATCACAACATGGGATCAAATGAAACATAAATTCATGCATAAATACCAGGACTATTGCTGAACAAGAGAAAAAAGGGAAGAACTATTTAAGATGATACAGAAAGAGGATGAAAATATGGAGGACTTTGTATAAAGACTACAGTACAATCTACAAAGATCCAGTCACCCTGATGTAAGTAAAGATATCCTTAAAATGATATTACTAAAAGGATTAAGGGATGACTATTTAGATATGTTGAATATGCTTGGAAAAGGGGACATATATAAATAATCATACGATGAAATTGTTAACCTATGTAAAAGATGTTCAAGAGGAGCTTCAAGAAATAGATCAAATAGCAGGGATACCACATTTTCAAGAGTCCAAAAATCAGCCAGGGGGGGAGCAACAAGAGCTGAAATAGGTAATTTACTTGAAGGTTTTAAAACTGAAATGTTAAGCTCTTT
>JZKD02S1917346.1:207302-252233 GCA_000966675.3 Picea glauca
ATTACAATTGTAGATAGACCAGGAAAAGAAAATGTAGTTGTTGATTTCCTTTCTCGGTTAACACCTGATGATGATAGCCCAGTAGATGATTCCTTTCCTGATGAATATCTATTTGTAGTATCTTCTCACTCACCATGGTATGCAGACATCGCTAACTACTTGGTTGCAGGGAAGTTACCACCACACCTATCCCACCGGGAGAAAAGAAGAATCATTCAACAAAGTGCCCGGTATAGTTGGATAAGTGGGTGTCTTTTCCACACACGACTTGATCAAGAAATTTGAAGGTGCATTAGAGAAGATGAGGTTTATGATCTACTAAAAGATTTTCATGATGGCCCTTGTGGAGGGCATTTTGCTGATAAGAGAACAACACATAAAATTCTTAGGATGGGGTATTATTGGCCCTCACTTTTTAAAGATGCAAAGAAATATGTCCGGGCCTGTGATAGCTATCAAAGAATGGGCCAACCTAATCATAGAGATGAGATGCCATTAAACCCCCATATAGTACTTGAACCATTCGAAAGGTGGGCCTTAGACTTTGTAGGACCCATTAACTTCCCATCCAATCAAAAATTTTACATAGTGGTCTGCACAGATTATATGACCAAATGGGTGGAATCTAAAACACTCCATAGAGCGACTGAAGAAGAAGTTCTATATTTCCTATTTGAAGACATCTTCATCACATTTGGAGTGCCAAGAGAATTAGTTACAGATGGGGAACATCCTTTCACTTCTCATGGTTTTAAAGCCACTCTTCAAAAATATCATATTCAACATAGAATGACTACAACATACCACCCCCAAGCCCATGGACAGGTGGAAAGCACAAATAAACTAATAGAAGCCATTCTCACAAAAACAGTGAAGGAAAATAGAAAGGATTGGTCTCACAGACTCCCTGAAGCATTATGGGCCTACAGAACTACCTGGAGAAATACTACAAGATTCTCTCCCTATGAATTAGTTTATGGAAAAAGTGTCGTCTTTCCTGTGGAATTTGAAATCAAAACCTTAAGGATTGCTTTAGCTGTCAACCTTGATTTGACTGATGCACAGACATCCAGGTTGTAGCAAGTTAATGAATTGGATGAAAAAAGACTAGATGCCATTCATCAGACAACTATGATTCAACAACAAAGGTCAAAATGGCATGACAAATCTATCAAGCATAAGCAATTCCAAAAAGGTAATTGGGCCCTACTGTATGACTCTCGGTTCAAAGAATTTCAAGGGAAACTACGTACAAGATGGCATGGACCTTACGAAGTAGACACTGTTTTCCCCAATGGAACAGTAAGGCTCCTCACAATCGATGACTCTAAAACACCGCTACTTGTAAATGGTCATCGGCTCTGTCTGTACCAGCGCCCCATTTCCAAGGAAGATTTTAAGGCCACATGTGTGGAAGACTCTCATTACCTCTTTTTAGAGGGTCCTCCTACCCCTCATTGCAATTAATTTTTTTTAATTTAATTTCTTTAGTATTAGATTAGATTTCGTTTACTAATAATCCCTGTCAGGAAATAGCATGTTACAATTGATTTTTGTAGATTCTCGATCAAAGCCAAGGCCTACTAAGAAAGGACGATCTTACTTCAAGAGGAGCCAAGCTTCCCCATTGCTGAAACACCACTGTTCAACAATTTTCTACATTTTCCCATTGCTGAAACACCCATGTTCCGCAATTTTCCACATTTTCCCCATTGCCGAAACACCACTATTCAACAACTCTTTTCTCTTCCCCCATTGCTGAAACACCACTGTTCCGTAATTTTCCACATTTTTCTCCCATTGCTGAAACACCACTGTTCAACAATTCTTCACATTTTCCCATTGCCGAAACACCATTGTCCCGCAATTTTCCACATTTTTTCTCCCATTGCTGAAACACCACTGTTCAACAATTCTTCACATTTTCCCATTGTTGAAACACCACTGTTCCGCAATTTTCCACATTTTTCTCCCATTGCTGAAACACCACTATTCAACAATTCTTCACATTTTCCCATTGCTGAAACACCACTGTTCAACAATTCTTCAAATTTTCCCATTTCTCAAACACCACTGTTCAACAATTCTTCACATTTTCCCATTGCCGAAACACCATGTTCTGCAATTTTTCACATTCTTCTCCCATGGCTGAAACACCATTTCCTCAACAGTTTTTGCAACATCACTCTTCAACAAAAATTTCTCTATTCTTTCTCTATTGCTAAAACACCAACTTTTCAGCATTCTCTGTCAATAAGATTTTGCGCTCTCATACTACATTTTGTCCTTCCAGTAAACAAATCCTTGATACAATTCCTCTAACAAATCAAAAGTCTCTGCCATGGCTACTGTAGAATTATTATGGACAGGCAGTATATTTTGTTTGAAGCACGAATCAAAAGGTAAAGATGAGGTATGTAAACTTTATATGTAAATACAATTAAACTATAGTTAATGAGAAGATCCCAACTCATAATTACCACTCATGTAAAATCATTATGTCAGCCGTACTTGAGGGGGGGGTGAAATATCGAAATCCTATACCATAATTTCACACGAACCGACCACCGTCATTCTCTTTTTACCATCCTTTCGTTGTTTTACCACCATCTGCATGCCTTCACCCGAAAAACTCACTTTGCACAGAAGCGATTACTCGACTCTCTGACAGTGCATTTTACTGAGTTGTTAGCTATGGGAGGCCCTGTTATACGGTACAAACCCGCCACGACAGCCCTGTTAGAACTATATCTAGAAGTTTATCAAATTTTTCTGTAGGCAGGATGGCTGGGTTATTTCCAGAGGCTCCAGGGATTTGATCAACAACAGGTTCTCCAATTTTCTCAAAATATCCAGGAAGATCATTCCATTGTTCAAGGGGTTCAGATTCCAGTTACAGAGGAGGATATAGCACAGGTTTTAGGTCTCCCTACCAATGGCATTCGTTGGTTCAGCCGCAAACATATCATTCTCAATGCCCAATAGGATTTCCTCTTGCCAGGGGAACAAATTGAGCCTAAAGGCCGGGGTGTCCGACTCAGCTCGTTGCCGCCTCCATGTCCAAAAGTTGCAAAATTTGTCAAACACTACCTTACCTGTGAAGGCTGATACCAGGTAGTGTACCAGTATGATTTTTTCCTATTGTCTCATTTAAGGCATGATAGATTGGTGAACATTCCTTATTATCTGCTTGGATGTCTGAAAAATATGTCGCATTACTGTAAAAAGGATAAAAACCCCGCCCTTTCCCTCACCCATCATTGTCTCGCTCAACTTCTTATCCAAAAGGGTTTTGCCCAACAAAACCCTCCACAAAATCCTCCAGAACCTCCGAAAGTACCTAACAGTCCACCTACAGACCCAATCAATCCAATTAACCTCCCTACCATACCAAGACCGCCCCACATGTTACCAGAATTATCCACTCCTGTCGTTCATATCCTTAGTGATGATTTTGAACGAGACAATTCTCCCTGTCCCATAATTTAGGAAAAGCCCCCACGCAAACGAAAGAAAATTCCTTTCTTTTTGCCCTTTTTACAAAGAAACTGAACAAGGGCCTCAACAAGGGCAGCCACTACTGCCACTTCCCTAAATCCCCAACCCATCCAGTTAAAACCTTGTGCATCTCCAACCTCTCAAATTCAGAAATCTTTACCTATTCCACCCACGGGCACTGAAACACAAGAACCAGAGGCCCAGTGTGTTGCGGCATCATCTTTTTCAAATCAAGTAGCTGAAACACAAGAACCAGCTACTCATCAAGTAGCTGAAACACAAGAACCAACTACTCATTCAGTTGTTGAAACACAAGAACTAGCTACTCATCAAGTAGTTGAAACACAAGAACCAACTACTCATCAAGTAGCTGAAACAAAAGAACCAACAACTCATTCAGTAGCTGAAACACAAGAACCAACTATAGCTGTCACACAAGAACCAACTACAACTGAAATATAAAGAACCAACTGCTGATTTTGTTACCAAGACATAGGAATCAGATGCCCAGGGTTCTACAACATTACTTTCTTTACATCAAGAAGCTGAAACACAAGAATCAGTTGTTGATCCTGTAGCTTCTCCAAAAGAACCAGCTAGTGCAGCTGTGACTGCTACACAAGAAATAGTCACCCCTCAACCAGAACCAACAATGGCCTCTGTCTTACAAGAAAATGAGTTCCTAAGGTTTGAAATAGAAGCCTACAAGAAAGAGCTAGCCATGGCAAAGGAAGCCTATGAGAAGGAACTTAAATTGTACACCCTAGCTCACATAGCGACCATGTCAGAGGGAACTACAACAGAGAATCCATGTAGAGAATATATGTGCAGTCAATGTAGGGACATCTACTATCAAGTAGGCTACAAAGTAATTCAAATTCCAATGCCAGGAGCTTCCCCTGCACCTATGACTTTTGCAGTCAAAGAAGAACACCCTGCTATTACACAAGAACCAGCAGGACCCTCCAAAATTAAAACTGAACCCTGGCCTACAACAATTGTAAAATCTGAAGCCCCTATTTTTGTTAATAAAGTTGTACAAGCATTGCCTATTGATGAATCTGCCTCTCCTATCTAGATCAATACCCACACCTTTGTGGAACAAGCCACTCAGACCCCACCTCAGCCTACCACTTGCAACGCTGAAACACAAACTCAGCCATGGGATGAGTAGACAATAATAGACAAATGGAAAAAAGAGTCTGCTATTACACAGGCCAAAAGCCTACAGGATCACAGACTAATCTAGCTAAACCATATCTATTCAAACTGGGAAGCTTTGGAGAAAACATGCTAGCAATCCCGTGCCTATAAGAAACATAATAAAGAGCTAAAAGGAAAATTGCTCCTGATATTTGACTTGGCACAAAAGTTATTGGCTACAAGGAAACCATCCTACAATTACTCTCTTTTCCTCATGGAACGACTTACATGGTTTCAGATCAAATCAATCAAAGAAGGCAGACCCCATGCAGTGTTAAATCCAACAGATTTTGTTAAAACCTTTGCAGAAGTCTCCGCTATGGATCAACACCTCCTCTGTGAGGTATAATTTCATAATGAGGCTATCCTTGAGAACTGACAGCTTAACCTTAACCCTCTTGTCGGTGACATCCAGATTCGGGCACTCACCTCCTTCCTTAACAATCAGATTATATGGAAGGATGACTTCCTAGCTGCCAAGCATAACGAGGATAACCACCTTCTCTCGATACGGCCAGAACCACAAAATGTTACCACCTTTGTTACAGAGTATTATCAGTTTTTTAGGAAACCAGGGATGACTCAACACATTCAGCAACTATAGAAGACAGTGCTTCAGGATTGTCAACAGTTCATCAAATCTACAGAGTTTGTTGCCCTACAAGCAAATAACATGTTTTGGCAACAATCTACTGGGAAAAGACAGGAACACAATCCCTTTAGCCCTACTAATCTAGAGATAGCAATCTCCAGGGTACCTAGCTACATCAAGTGTGTTCAGTAATGTGCTGAAAGCTAGATAGGTTATCAGTTTCATTTTCCTATCCTGTGGATGCCAACAGAGAAATATCAAATTCACTATAAGTTTCCCAAGAAGGCCGAAACAACAGCTTGGCAAAGGCTACAATGTGCTCAAAGATTTAGAGCTCCAATAGACAACACTTTCCACAGCTACTGCTTAAGTAACTTGCATGCTCAGAGTCAGTATTCAGATTCTGATTCAGATTGAAATTGTCTGAGGACATGCAACCTTTTAAGTTGGGGGGGATGTTAGGACCCTACAATGTATCTTTTTGCTCACAATTTTGGCTACCATTACATCCTTTTTCCACTCACATTTAAACTTATATTATCACCTTACCCTATCTCTCCAAAGGTATTTAACGTCTCTTCTCTTTACTATATGTTTAATCTGTTTTTCATATAATTTTACATTACTCTCGTACTTAACCGTTGATCAGAAATATATAAGTGATGAAACAGTTCGAACTGCAGATTAGTATTACTATTTAAAGGTCCATTGCTGAAACAGTCAAAGCACGCAAACTTCGTGGCTGAAACAATCTGTGGTCTATGATGCTGAAACAACAACTTCTGTTACACTCTCCATGGTCTACGATGTTGAAACAACAACTCACACAAGAAAGAAGCTGTTACACTCTCCGTGATCTACGATGTTGAAACAACAATTCCAAAGCTGTTACACTGACCAAAATAGCCGCACCTTGAGCCAGAATTAACCATCACTACTGCATAAGACCATGTTGTTGAAACAGTCAGAACGCAAATCCCATTGCTGAAACAACCCGCGATTTGCGATGCTGAAAAAACATACAATAGCAGTAACAAGAAGTTAAATAAGTAAGCTGTTACTCCACCCGCAACAACAACACCTCACTCAACACCTTTTCAACTATTGTAATAACATTATGTTACGGGAGACCAGGATATCCTACTCTAGTATAGAGATTTGATCTGACTAAGAATAGGATTCAGATGCGCACATGTAATTTGATGATCAAAATTGTATCGAGGGGATTCTACTCTTTAAATAAGAGGAAATCATCATTAAAGAGGATCTTCTTCTTGGCTAAGAAAGGATTTATAGAGAAGGATGTGTTTTACTTCAGATTGTAATATGATACAGTTGACAAATGAATAAAAGATTGTTCTGAGCATTTCTCTCTAGTTCCTTTCGTTTCAGGGGAATCTTGTGAGAAGGGAGGGCCCACCTTCTTCACAAGATTCACCCATTAGCTTTGTAGTGTATTAGTGTTATTTTTGTTCCTGCCTTGATTAAATTATGTTTTGCTGAAACACTACTTTACTGAACTCTGTCTTGCTGAAACTCTGATTTACTAGTTGTTACATTGTTTTCATATAATTCATGCTTGGGTAATTGATAATCATTCTAGTTAGCAATCATGTTTGGTGAATTTATGAAATCGTGATAATCAGGGACATGTGCTGAAGATTCCTTCTTGGGGAATAGTGTCATGTTCTCTATTAAGAGATAGTTAGTCTTCAATGTGTGTCAATCATTTCAATTAGCAATGAGTTCATGAAAGTGTGATGATCAGAAACAGGTGCTGAAGATTCCTGCTTGGGGAATAGGGTCCTGTTCTCTGTTAAGAGGTAGTTAGTCTTCAATGTGTGTCAATCATTTCAATTAACAATGAGTTCATGAAAGTGTGATAATCAGAAACAGGTGCTGAAGATTCTTTCTTTGGGAATAGGGTCCTGTTCTCTGTTACAAGATAGTCGGTCTTTCCTTTTGTAGTGTCTTGAAGGATTCCTTTCCTAGGTTGTTATTTCTTAATGTAATCCAGGATTCTTTGAACAATTATTTCTTTAAACTTTGAACTCTGCAATAGGTAGGTTGCTTTCCTGTAATTCAAAGTAGAACTTCAATTTGTTCAAGGAAAAGTGTGATTAATGTATTTTACTACAACTCTAGATTGCTTTTGAGATTGAACATATACAGTGCATGGTTACCTTTGAAATAAACAGACTTCCTTGGGTTGACAATTTATGTAGCACTTGATTGTTTGGTTAAATAAGCCATTACAATGACCAACAACAGAGACAAAATTATGGGGATGGGATATAAATCCTTTTTCTCACAAACACTTATTTCTTTACTAGACAAAAAAATATTACAGTTTTGGCTCAGGCCCGGAGCAACAAGAACAAACCTCCCAAATGACATATTGGGGCAATAACTTTGAGCTGGACATTACAGGTGAGCCGGCAGTGGAATGGGATCACTTTCGTATTGCTCTTATTGGTTCGATATATTCTATCCAGGATAAGGAAGATAATTTGATGTGGACTGGTGGAGACTCCTCAGTTTATCTCATAGTCAAAAATGCATATTTGGCTCTATTATCCACTCAGAGCTTTCCGATCTTAGATGGATGGAGAAAAATAATTTGGAAATGGGATATCCAACTAAAAATAAAGCTATTTATATGGTTGGAAGCGAAGAATAAAATTTTGACTTGGGTTAATCTACAACAAAGAGGATGGGTAGGCCCAAGTTGATGCCATTTATGCAAGAAGGATTCTGAAGATAAAACACATCTCTTCCTTCATTTCTCTTTTACAAAAGAAATTTGGGATAAAATTCAAACTGGTCAAAAGATAAAAAAATGTATAGAAAGGGAATTCTTTGGCAGAATGTCTCTCAAACTAGACAACGGACAAGGCTGTCCCCTCCTTTTTAGCTGCACTTATATGTTGGTATATTTGGTTAGAAAGGCATTCATCCATTTTTGAAGGAAAAATTCCATCAATTCTATCGATGGTCACTAAGACTCTTGGCTCACTGAAAAGACCCACGGCCTCCCAAAAACTGTTCCCAATTCGATCTTGCTTGATTACACAACACTATGATACTACTGTAGCTTGTTTTGATGGGTCAACACATTCAAATGGAAAATGTTGTGGGGTAGGAAGGGTCTTACAAACATCTAATTTATCAATTTATAGGTGGTTTTTTAATTGTGGGGAAGGTACTAATACAAAGGCAGAGCTTTTGGGAGTTTGGACAACATTATTGTTGGAAAAACATTTGTCTCTTCACAAAATCTAGATTCCGGGAGATTCAAAAGTTGTAATAGATTGGCTAAACAAAAGAGGTAGATTGCGGGCTTGCGCTATCAAAAGTTGGAATCACATAATCAAGTATTTATGAAACCACTTTCATGAAATCAGTTTTGAGCACATTTACCACGAATATAATAAGGAGGCAGTTCTACTTTCCAAGAAATCTTTACAAGAACCTGAAGGAGTAATTACATTTACAAAAGGGTTAAATGAAACTGAAGGTTCCAAGGGACACATCAATATTTACTAGCTTCATTCCTTTGTCTTATTTTTTGATAAAGGTTTCCAATTATGAATCTCCTGTCAGTTTGTTTTTTGTTTGAAATGTCTCCAGACAGATGGTAACGTACATGAATAATTTTATATGCCACATAACTTACCCAGATGGTAAAGTACATGAATAATTTTATATGCCACATAACTTATCTGACTCCAAGGTTTTGGACATGTAAGGATTTATATCCGTTTTCAATCTTTCAGATACTGTTATGGACAATTATGTATCTTTTTTTTTAATACAGTTATGATCAAGAAGATGTAAAAATTATATTTACTAATATAATTGAGCAAATTTTCTATTGGAAAAAAAAACTTTCAATATTTTTCTGTAATTCAATATCGACATTTTTTCATTATCAGTGATAAAAGAGAACTTATTGTCAAAAACATAGAAAAAAAATCAATTTTTAAGGAAAATAATTGTTCCGGTAGAGAAAAATATTTATGTCAGTAATTTCCTTTATGTTGTCAATGGTTTTGTATTATCACTGGTAAAACAGAACATATGGTCAAAAACATAGAAAAAAAAATCATTTTTTAAGAAGAATCATCCTATCAGTCATAATGTTGATTTTCGAGGAGTGTAGCATGATCATATATGGTCGGTGGCACTGAATGAAATCAAATCAAAAGGGAACGTAATATTTATTTATATCATTCAATGTCATCTAACAACTGTAAAGCATTTCACATTTTCAGAGGTAATTTTTTTTTTCATTATCAGTGGTAAGCGGTTTTGCTTTCTGAGTGGTAAAACAGAGCGTATAGTCAAAACCATGGAAAAAAATCATTTTTCAAGGAAAATAATCGGCCTTTCAGAGAAAATAACTATAACCTGTGATTTGGATGAATATTTGCTCAGTGGCAAGTGGGAGTCAATGAATTATGATTTAAACCAAAAGAAAAAGAATCTTTTATTTTTAACGAAATGGAATGGTCCAGCCTAGTTTGCATTTGGAGACTCACTAAAATTCTAACTAGTTTTTAATTCAATTTATCTAAAATTAAAAAATAATAAATAAGGGCAGTATGTTTTGGTCTATAAAAAAAAACTTTAAATGAATCCCATATAGTTTTTAATTCAATTGATCTAAAATAAAAAAATAATAAATAAGGTAGTATGTTTTGGTCTATAAAAAAAAACTTTAAATGAATGCCATATCGTTGTATTGAAGTTTTTATCGTGATCAACAAGTATTAGAAATACAACATGTTGCATTTCAAAGCCCTAGTGGTAACTTGGAAGAAGTTGGTAGCTCAACAACCACTCAAAAGTATTGAAGTAATTAAGTGCATATTCTCAATCTCATGCAATTCATTTTTATTAAGTTGCATCCCATAGCATCTTCCTTCATCTTTGCTTCCAAATCCACTTACACCGTTGATGGACACAAATGTTATAAGTATAATGTGTTCATAAACTACCGAGGCCTTGGATCATGAATACCAAGTCGAAGGACACTTATCAACTTAACCTACAACTTTATTAGGTTGTTAAAGTAGGGCATCTTCTGCCCCAGGGAAAGCGGTTCATCGAGAGTAAGATTTAATAAGAGTTTTCCCATCTAATGGAGAAACTTGATACACTGGAGACCATTGCATGCCTTGAATATATGCTTGCTAATATGAGAAGCAAACACCTAGAGCACAAAATAAGCTTTGTAACAATGAGATAAATGCCCCAAACATATCTCATATGCGAAAATTGTGGCCCTAGAAAGTTAACACATCAATTAGGTTCCTCAAGTCTCACACTCATTTTTCCGCCTCATCTACTAGGGTTAGGGTTTTGGTTCTTAGAACTTTTCCCCTTAAATCTTTATAGCTTGTGTTAAAAGGGAATTTCAGTGTTTTGTAATGGAGTTTTTATGAATGAGTGTAGCCGACATATATCCTTTTAAAGATAAGCTACCACAATTCTAGCCAATTTGTATTTCTTTTGTATATTGCAATGGTTTCACTATTTCATTTATTAATAGAGTTTCATTCTATCGTTGTGCTATTTGCAATACCTCTATGTTTGTTATAATCCTAATTTGCACCAGACATGCTTACCTGGCATCAGGCCATCTCAGATTCCTTCTTTGTCAAAACACTGCTGAACAACTCTTTAAAAAACCTCTTTTATAAGGGCCCACACGCCCTACTCCATTACTACACGCATGTACATGCTAGATGACCTAAAACAACCTGAGTGTACATACAAAAACATGAAAAAAGGAAAGTTGCCGATGGAACACACAAATTTGGGTGAGTTAACTGAAACTCCCGACCATACATAACCGAGGGTTCGTCCAAATACCTAGCTTCTTCTAGCCTATAAAAGAAGGGTTAGGGGTCCCATTTGGAGGAGGAGAATAATAGTAAAGAAACTCTACAAAATTGCACATTCCCATTGTCCCAACCCTTAAGCCATCCTTGTGCAAAGAGAGATACAGAGAAAAGAAGTTGGAGGACATTTGAAGAGGAGTCCGGGATCAGGTTCGCAGAGCGGTGGCCGGTCTCGACATTGTAAGTTGATTCATTAAAGTTAATAATAAAGAAATGCTTTTCCCGTCTCACTATACAAGTTCTTCATAGTTTAGTGAATATATGTTTGAATCTCTAACCCATTAATCTGTAGAACAAATGCATGTAGAGTTTGTTGTTTGTTTTGTACGCGGGTCAGTCTTGAGAGGATAGCTACTAACAAGCAATCAAGTGTGAAGAATGATCGACATCAAATGTCCGGAACAAGGTATGTTCATTTAACCATGTATTTGATTAAAATAAATGGGGGTTAGATTTGGGACGACGGTAGAAAGTAGGATTCTTTCGGTCTTATCTGCATGCATAATATAACCCTAAATGCTAATCCATAGGGGGATTTCCCACCACAATAGAACTCTCCATATGTTTGGAATAATAACCAAATGGAGGAGGACACAACTCAATGTAGCGAGAAAAGATTCCTAAGGTCATATTAAATCCCAAGGTTTGATGAACAAACAGACAAATGTGCTTTATCCAAGGGTGACTCATTATGCTGCCAATAAAGAAAATACTTTTCCCTTCCTCTTTTTGGGGTATATTTGATTTTTTTGTCTTTTTCAATAATTTTGGAAAAATAATAAAAGAATGTTACGTTACAAAGGAGAATCGAGTGTCGCAAACATACTAGTTCCAAGCGCACGAAACACAGGGATGTTCAGGGAAAAGAGACATGTGCAAGAAAAGGACACTCAGGAAAAATCCTCCAGGGGCCAAAGGTTTCAAGATGCAGAGGCAAAATGCTATAGGGCTTGCGTTTGAAGCATGCTTCAGATGGTTCATTTGAGAGCAACATGGAGCCGGCATTAGGCCAAAGATGCGATTATGCAAATGCGATTAATAAAACACACAATGGTAACATCCTTAGATGTAAGTTTAACAAGCCCAGAGAAGGTAATCTCGGTGGTTTTTCATATTTAGAGAGTCTGGAAAAAACGTAAAAGGAGACTCCATTGGGGTACCTTTTTCGAAGATAGCCTAGTCGATTCCAAAAAGGGGTAAACTAGAACCGACAAGACATCTATTCAAAACCATTTTAACGAGTGTGATAACGACAAGATCACTCGACCATTTTTTTATTTTTAAGGAGTCTGAAAAAAGATTAACTATGGACTCCATCAGGAATGTTTTTCTAGATCAATTTAACAAGTGTGAAAGAATAAGTTCACCTAGCGATCTTTTTAATTTTAGGGAGTCTGAAAAGAGCTTAACTATGGACTCCAAGGGGGGTCCTTTTTCGTAAGTTTAGCCCTTCAGACCCAAAAAAGGGGTAAAATTATACCTGAGGGTACTCTTCTAGAGAACTGAAGTTCCATAGAGTATACATTTGTTCGTACAGTTGACCGTCCAGACCGAAAAAGGGTTAAACTACCGCCGGATAGATGTGACTTCAAATTTTAGTTTAACGAGTGTGAAAGGCCACAAGATCGCTCGAAAATCTTTTCATGTTTAGAGGGTCTGAAAAGAGCTTAAAAGAAGACCCGTTATATCTTTTGGGAGTCCTGAGGGTGAGGTCAAGCGTGAAAAGGAATCAGTCAAATGAGGCTCAAACTCATAATCAGGAAAAACAACAAGGACACTCGAGCCTACAATGATTAGAGACAACATGGATACCATAATGCAACCAGGATCTACCTAGGGCATCCATGTTCCGGTAAGCTCTACCACCAAGTCACGACACTTATAAATAAGTTATGATGGTTCCATGTCGCAACCTGATGGGATCGATCCTATGGCAAAGGAAAAAGACAATGAGATACAAAAGTCAGGGTAGAAACCTAACCTACATGATCAAGTTGATCCTCGTATTTTTTTTTTTCATGGACCGTCGAAAATTACCCAAAACTCCAAAAAACTGTCCCAATACCTGATCATATCCCTCCCATGCAACTCTTAAATCACTCTAAATGGTTTTTGGTTTAAATAAAATGATAAGGGAGGCCAAAAAAATGACAAAAAGAGGCCAAAAAGTCTATAAATAGAAGTTGGCAGCTCATTATCACCATTGCTGATTTGGAAATTGACTCTGGAGCCAAAATACCCCCTTTGATAAAAGTGGTGATTCCAGGAGATACAATGGACGAAATGAACTTCTCTCTGGATCAAGTAAGTACAAACTCTCCTATCTTGCATTTTAAGTCTTTCTTTTTGCTTTAGTTTTCATTTTTTTTGGGGGCGTTGACCTTTAAAAGGTCGGCCCTAGGTCCACGTGGGCTGTCTCAGGATAGGTCGCGTGTACATTTGGGCAGAGTAAACCCTGCACATGTGTACATGCGACTGTTAGTATTATATCCCGCGTGGACCCCCTTTTTGAATGAAAAAAGATTAAAAAACAAGGGTTAACCCTCTTGAACCTTGGTGTTTTGAAGGATGTATGTCCACTGGAGAGAAAGAGAGCATGAAGAGGTTAGTTAGTTGGTCGAGGAAGACCCCAATGCTGTGGCTACCTTGATGCAATGTGGGTTACTCAAGTTCTTCTTATGTCCTTTTATGCGGGCACAACCTAGGCTACTGGATGCCTTGGTTGACTACTAGCATCCGGCTGCAGAGACATTCATGTTAGAGGTACAGTCACTGGTGCCCACGACCGAGGACATTTATTTTTTGACTGGCCTCTCCCAGAGAGGGGAACTAGTCAACTTCCAGACTTTTCCTTTGGGACCTCATAATATAGTAGAATTAATAGGTCTTTACTGTGAAGCTAATACAGACTGCTCAAGCTCACAGGTGCCCATAAGCAAGATTACTGACTTATCGCTACAGGCAATAGTGTTTCTTATTGGGTGAATCACTGGTTCTGCAGCTCTACGTCAGGCGTCCTATGCATAGATGAACTATGCAGTCCAATTATTAAATGCACAAATGATTGATTGGAGTACCACATTGCTTGAGTGTATGAAGAGGCAATTGACAGATTACCGTTTGCAGACACAGAGGAACTTTGGGTTCGGGACCGTTCTGTGCTTGTTCTTCTTTGAGAGAGTTCCGAGTTTTAGTCCTCGAGTAGTGGTATGAGGACATTAGGCCTCTCTTCCTGCTATGTGTAGATGGGCAGTATTGCTTCCACGACAGGGTGGTGGAAGGACTAATGAGTCCTTTGATGATGATTTCTTCACCTGGCTATCGTGGAAGATCCCAGTTATCGAGGATTACCCTTATGCAGGGATTGATTTTTCGAGGGATCCTAAGATACCAGTACCTCCTAGTGAGGAGCGAGGAGAGATGGGTAAGTCTCCATCATTGTTTTTTTTGTTAAACATATGTAATTTTTATGTTTTTTTTGTTATATATATCATTTTTTTTAATACCAGACTATTTGACGGATATGTGTTTGTTGTGTGTAGATGTGGGACCAATGCGACCCGTAGACTATGCAAGGAACAGACATCGTCTTCAGCTAGGGGCCGCACTTGCCCTCGTAGGGGGACCAACAGTAGCAGAAGATCTTCCAGCTGGGGAGGCTGAGAGGGTATTGAGATGAGTCGAGAGGAACTTTACTGCGCTCACTCGCACAGTCCCTATGGCAGAGATTGGGGACCTGCCACCATTTATGCAGCCTCATGTAGTGGGGGCACCACGGACGTGGGTCCGGTCGTTTCGACGTTTTTCCAACGTTGTGGATCAGTATAATAGGGCGCACATGCCCTGACCTTAGTTAGACATTTCCCATGCCACGAGCACTACTTGTATATATTTTTTGAGGGCACAAGCCCCGTGACTCGTTATTGGTCATATTTTTGTGGTGCTTGCGTCCATCTGTGTACTCTGGTTACTTTATGATATTATATATGGATTTTTATGTCTTTTGTGTCTTATGGATCATGTGTGAAAAAAATATATTTACATATTTATGTGAATGTTCTTTCATATGTGTGCAATATGCCAATCTAAAATTTGATTAGCTAGAGTATCTGTAACTTGGTTTAATCTCCTAGGAACATGAAAATATGTAATATAATCAAAGTTTCATTCTAAGAGATGTACCCTAAGGAATCATCGGTGTAAAGTCAGATCATGAACCTGGTATACTCTGTTTAACTGAGACACAACCAACTGAGCGTCGAGATAGACTCGGAGATGAGAGATACCAAATCACAAAGTGTCACGAAGCAACTCAATAACTGCACTATACTTGACGACATTTTTTGTGGTGTCACCTAAGCATATACCTCTGGAAGATAATAACTAGCCTTGAGGTGTAAAGATTACCCAAGCTGCGGAGGCAAGCCTCCGAGTGTGCTGGCTAGCACCGTCTGCATACCCAACGAACACCTCAAAATCACTTGACATCTACCATAGTGATGAAATATAACATCAATGACACATCCATAACACTAAAATAAACTATAAACTAATAGTACAAAGACTATACATATGTTACAAAAAGTTACCCACGGTGACTTGCCTGTGAGTAATACTTCTTGAGGTAGAGCCTATTTCTAGGCTCCGCCAAAGCATTCCCTTCAAATTCAACCAGATGATAAGCACCCTTTTTTAAAACCTCTTTTATGATGAAAGGTCCGAACCACATGGGTTGTAATTTTCCTACCCCCAGGGGGTCCTTATCTTGGTCATAGACCAGGACAAGGTCATCTTCAGAGAAAACTCGAGGACGAACATACCTATCATACTGACACTTGACTTTATGTTTGTGAGCCTCGTTGGCCAAGGCCGCATCACGACGCTGCTCAATGTATACTAACCATTCTTCAAGTGGAGAATTGTCTGACAATAATTGTACTACCAACTTTAGGGATGGGATATGACATTCGATAGGAAAGACTGCTTCTAGCCCGTATACGAGTTGAAAAGGTGAGAAACTAGTTGCATTCTTAACAAACGTTCGGTAGGCCCATAATGCCAAGTATAACATCAAATGCCAATTTGACTTGGCTGAGTTGATTGTTCATTGTAGGATGGTCTTAAGAGATTTGTTTACAGCTTCCACCTGACCATTTGCTTGGGGGTAGTAGGGTGATGAATGTTCTTGTCACAACCCAAGATTTGATGTTAACTCAATCATCATCTGGTTTTGAAAGTGACTGCCATGGTTAGTGGCAATCTCCCTCGGGATGTCGAACCTTGCTATTATCTGATTGAATAAAAAGAGAGATACAGTCTCTCCATCATCTTTAAATGTTGGCATAGCTTCAACCCACTTTGTGAAGTAGTCTACAACTACGATGATATAGTGGTGCCCCTTACTGAAGGAGAGTTGCATGTAGTGTAATCAATCCCCCACTTGGTGAAGGGACCAACTATGATGATAGGAAACATGGGAGCGGGATGTGCCCTCATCTTCTGAGAGAAGATTTGGCACGGGTGGCACTTCTTGACCGATTTGATACAATCTTTGATAAATGTCGGCCAGAAGTAACCTACTCGTAGAATCTTTTGGGCTATTGCCAACCTAGAAAAATGACCGCCACAGGCTTCAGTATGGCAATTGTTAAGCACGATAATTTCTTCTTCATGAGTGAGACATCGACACAGGATGCAGTCTACACCTCTCCGATACAGTGTATCATCGAGTATGAGATAATTCTTAGCCTGATGGCTCATCACGAGAAGTAGAGGTGGGGAATTTCAAAGTCTAGAGATAGATAAGTATATCTCCATACCAGGGATCCGAAGAGGTGATAAAAAACATATCTTGTCTGATAGGAGACTCTTCGGGCACAAGATCACCTGACTCAACCGGAAGTTCCGAAATAAGTTCTCCAAAGACCAGTGACTTTTTGGATTTCGCTGAAATGAAATCTAAGTCAAACTCCTGGAGGAAAACTATCCATATACTGATCTTTCCACCTATTACCCGTCGTGTCAACATGTACTGAAATGGATTCACGACAGCAATGATGGTGGTCTTGCGAAACAGAACATAATGACAAAACCATTGAACAACATGGACTGTTGCCAATGCAAGTTTTTTGGTATGAGAATAATTGAGTTCCGGTCCTGCAAGGCCTCGAATTAGGTAATATATGACATATTCTGAGAACAAGTCATCGTCCTGAACTAATACCATGCCCATGGTTGACTCTGCTATAGCCAGATATAATAATAAATCCTTGTTATAGTTAGGTGGTTGGAGCAAAGGGGCAGTTGTGAGTGCATGTTTCAATGTGGCAAAAGAGCGTTGAGTGGCATCGTCCCAATAAAAAGGAACGTCTTTCTTAAGTAAGTGCATAAAGCCCTTGGTGATCTCAACATAGTTAGTGATGAAGCGTCTTAAAAAATTCACCTTGCCTTGTAGACTCTAAAGTTGAAGGATTGTGCATGGGGGGGGAAACTGAATTATTGCCTCAACCTTGAGAGAATCGACTATGATCCCTGTTGTTGACACTATGAAACCTAAAAATGTCTTGATGTTATGAAAAAGATGCACTTCTTTGGATTGAAGTGAATTCAGAAGTAGCGACAACGCTCAAAGATAAGTCAGAGGTGTGTGGGATGATCCATTCTCTTGTGAGATCGAGATGCTAAATCATCTAAATAGGCCTCGACTATATGCTTGAGGTCATGGAAAGAAAAAGACATGGCCTGCTGAAAGGTGGCTCCAGCATTTTTGAGACCAGAAGGCATCTTACGATACGCGAATGTACCCCATGGACAGATGAATGTTGTTTTGTGCTGGTCTTTGGGTTTGATTTGTATTTGGTTATATCCCGAAAAATCATCCATGAAAGAGACTAAAGACTAAAGAATGAATCTTGGCTATATGTTGGCTAAATCTTGCTGGACTAAAGACTACGCTACTTCAGCTGCGGACAAGGGAATGGACGTGCCCGGGTGTCCTGTCCCATCCATCGTGGCCAATGGGGAAGGAAGTATCCACGGATCATCGAAGTAAGTCATGCGGAATGACGAAAGTTGAAAAATCTCAACCTTATGGTGATTGGATATAAACTTGATATCGCCTTGAGGGGGCGGGTAATCAAAGGTACCCATCAAAGATGGGAAAAAACCAACCCCTACGTTGACCGCACCTGGTTGAGGATTATCAATCATTGGGATCATGGATGCCCCCAATGAAGGGTCAGGTCTGGAGAAAGAAAATTGATCGATGGTCACAATCTAGCCCTCGTGTGGAAATAACAAGACCCGAAAAACTGTAGCAACCACAGCTTGCATGGCATAATTCCAACTCCTCCCTAACAAGAGGTTATAGTCGAGGGGTGCATCGATTACCTCTACCTCGACACACACTGTCTTCCCTCCTAACTGTATGGGGAAAGAGGGAATGATACCATGTGGTCAGAACAAATGACCATCGAAAGTAGTAAGAAGAGTAGGTGATGGAGAAAAAACAGGCTGGCCAATGGCCTTCCAACATGCCAACGACATAACGCATGTCGAGGCACCCTCATGAACCATCATGTGGAAGATATTCCAAGTAAAATTTTTTGTGGGATAAGCCACTACTATCTGAAATGCTACGTGGTAAGGGAGACGAGGTTTAAGGTCGGTTGTATCCAGCATGATTGTACCTAGATTAGAAGTTTTGGTATATCCTAAAGTGGTTAACAAGGCTTTACTTTGGGAAGGGAAGATTTGGAGGACCTCCAAAGCGGACATCGCATAAGGGGTTTGTGATAAATATTCCACCACAGAATAGTTCTAGGTGGTCCTTGTGTTTGGGTTGTGAGAAGGTTTTTTGAATGCGCCTTTTGGGATGTGTGTCATTGTTTCACCCAACGTCTTCTCAATCTGTAGAGGAAGAGAGGGGAGTTCGGCTTCTTTTCCCTTCTCAAAAGTGCTTGGTTTACTATAGTCATGCGCTCTAGTTGATATAAAAGAATCACCCTTCACCATATATACGTTCATGAATGCGGGGTTGTTCGAAGACAGAGAGGGTCCTTGGTTGCCCCCTTCCGTGCTTCCAGAGGCTTGGGTTAGACTTTTCCCATGTTGAAATGGATTGGTTAACACAGGAGCCTGTTGCTGCGTCACAAAATTTTGGGCTTCTACAAGACGAGGACATAGATGGGTCGGGTGGTCTTCCGCGCACAAGTTTCATGGATACCTCACCTTTCGTTTCTCAGTGTTGTCCCTGCCAGCATTATCAATAGTTATTTTATCCCCCTTACCCTTCTTTCGTTGTTTTTTCTTTCCTTCAGGTTGTTGGGTGGCCTTTGGATTAGTCGATTGCACTGTGTGTACATCCGACGTTTTGGTAGGGGGAGCAACCAAAGCAGTAGTTTGGCTGGCCGTTGTGTGTTGTATAGACAACTGCTGCAACTACTTCATCAATTGCTCAATGGGCTTTGTCTTAATATTATGGTAGTTGTGGGAGGTATTTACCTCCACGTGTGAACCTGACGAGAATAGAAGAATTCAGAAATCAAGAGAAAACCCTAATGAGTTGGATAATAACCCTAGAAGTCTTGTTGTCTCAAGAAGATAATTAATATTAGGTTATTAGCCTCCAAGAGAAGAAGTCGGCCAGAAATAATAATAATATAATGAAAAGACACATATCCAGAAGGAGAAGTCGACCCCAACAAAAATGGCAGAACTACTATAAATACAGGGTGCCAGTTCTCATTTGACAGTATCTCAGAATTGCAATTCCCAGTTTGGTCCGCATTGCAGTTCCCAGACTGGTGCACACATGTGGAGGAGAGATGCAGGTGTAGCTGCTGCAACTAGCAGTTTCAGTGTTGGCTTGGACTATCTCTTGGGTAGGGTTTGGACTATCTGATCAACTATTGTTGGTGCACTATCCTTGGAGGAAGATGCACTGCACCTTGTTTGGATATCTAGGTTAGGGTTTTCTTCAGGAGTAATTCTCATTCAAGGTTAATGTGCTCGGAGGGTGGCTTCGGCCTATGGTTGGGTGACGAGGGTATCGTCAATGGTAAAACGAGCACACCATCTTCTATATTCTAATAGGTTATGGGTCCACACCTCCTTCATTCAGTCTAAATGCTAGAAGGAAACATAGCCACTAGGATATCAAGCTCGTTGAGGAACTGTCGCTAGAGTTACTAGCAGAAGAAGATTCCAAGACACTGCCGCTAGGGTTACTAGTAGGAGCAGTTGCATAAACCCTAAACCTCTTGTTGAGGCACCTTAAGTGAATATATTGACCTAATATCTGGACAGATCAGTGTGCCCTATCCTAGTGCATCTCTTGATACTCTCAGCAAGCCAAGATGTGAAGTTTGAATTTCTGGTCAAATCTAGGGTTTGACCAAGTCAAGCAGCCATGATGAACTCTATGAAGTCTGAGAACAAGTTAGATGGAGCGTCTAACTTTAGAACGTGGAAGACAAGGATTGACCTCATCCTTGCCAAGAATAAAGTGCTGGATACCGTGAAAGGAAAGATCGTGAAGCCAGAGTTTGAAGAAGGAAAAGAGAAAGAACCACAGGACGTTGTAGTTGTGGAGAAGTTCAAATATGTTGACATCAATTCCATGAGTATCATAGTGAATTCTATAAAAGACTACTTGATACCCTACATCTCCCATCTTGAATCATCGAAGAAGATGTACGATGCCCTAACAAATCTCTTCTCATTCATAAACATCAGACAAATTATGAGCCTGAAGAATGAGCTTCGTGACATGAAGATGAATGATGATGACGACATAACATCATACGTTGTAAGAATCTCCCAGTTAAGAGATCAACTACAAGCTATTGAAGAGATCACTTCAGAAAAGGAATTGGTGAACATAGTACTCAATAGTCTTCCCAAGACATGGGACGCATTTGCCGCAAGCATGAACACAAGAAGGAGTATCCGACATTTGAAGAACTTTGGACTTGTTGTGCTCAAGAAGAATCAAGGATAAATACAAAGGATAAACCCCAAAAGAAGTACAACAATCAAGCTTTCACAACAAGATTCAAGAACTTTAGGAAAAAAAGGAAGTTTGGTTCAAGGAGGAAGCCAAATCAAGACAAAGACGTTTCATAAGTACAATGCTTCAATTGTTGAGAGTATGGTCACTACAAGAATCATTGTCCCGAGATAAAGAAAAGGAAGGAGAAACACGAAGCATCGATTTCCGAAGAAAAGTAACCTACAAAGAAGACTAAGCAGGATGGAAGAGACTTCTTCTTATAAAAGGTAACAACACTCTTCTTATTTCTTGTACATATCTTGTTTGCATCGTCTTTGCACATATCTTGTTTACATCATCTCTGTACATATCTTGTATATCTATCTCTTGGAATATAATGTGTTCCAAGAAGAACTATACCTATGGAATAACAAACAAGATGAAAAGAGATATCATTAGATAATACACATGAAAGAATGAAATAAAAATCATGAGGAAGCTATTGCAAGATAAGTTGAATCAATCATGAAGATACTTAGAAGAAGAAAATATAGAAACAAGTCAGCAATCTAGAGGAAATTGGAAAAGGACTTATGACGTTTTGTAGAAAACAACAAGATGGAAGCGTGGACTCTGTTAGACAAGAGAGCCAATTATACATTGCAAAAGACAATAAGGATGCATATGGAAGCATGGACTCTATTAGATGGAGGGAGCTGATTATATGAAATCATACATGAAGCAAGGATTAGGAGGGAGCTAATCCTATGATCCATTGAAGATGATGAAATATATATCCATGGTAGCAACCATGAAAGACAATACCTGTTAATTTCAACCGCAGAAGAAGACTTCTTCAAAGAGAAGCCTTAAAGTATTCCTAGTTGTCCATGTAGATCCGTGATCCTATGATGAAAGGAAGAAGTGGAATATCTAGGGCATGGAATCTCTAAGAAACTCCATGGACCCAAGAGCTAAAGAAAAACATGAAGAAGAACATGAAGATTCCAAGAAAGAAAGAAAATCCATAACAACCAGTCATAATATTAAGAATCAAAAGATTACCAGCTTGATATGAACTCAATAAAAGAAATCAAGCAGAGGAATTGAAAGTCACGATGAAGAACAATGTATGGAAGACTTATGAATGAAATCATTGCGAGATCTAGAACTAGAGGTTCTTCCAGATAGAGGGAGAAGACTACGATGATTACTTGTTCCAGCAAACCAGACTTATCTCTACATAAGTCATTATATCATCTGCAACATCCATGAGTTGGAGTTCTACATCAGATGAATACAAAGAATGTTCTCTAGAAAAATTGAATAAAGAACGTATGAAGAGCAATCTCAAGACTTTGAGACATACCAGAAAGAGACTCTTATATGCAGATAAAAGAAGATAACTTGGTGGAGAACCTCCAGTGCACAGCAGAAGCATGGTGAAGATTTCCTATAACATCAAGATGACTACTCAGTAGATCAGATCTCATGATGACAAAAGAAGTGCCACATAGATATGTTCCGAATTTCCAACTATGATATACTCTATTGTTCAGATCTACATGAAGCCTTCACAGTGTTCCAAGACTAAATTACATTTGAAATCAAGCATTTCATTATCCATGTTGAAGTCTAGAAAGGAGAAAATGATTCTCCAATACATATCTCCATAGATGAGCAGATAAGCAGACATTTTGGTAAATCTTCTATCCAAAATGAAAGAGTTTGTGTACTCAAGCTAGATCTCATGAAAATAACTTCCTTATTGAAAAAGGAAGAAATGAATCCCAGGTTGGGAGGGAGCACTGAAAATATTATTGAAGACATTCATTGAAAAATAGTCCATCTTGGATAGATGCTTTCCTGTTTGGAAAGTGGATTGATATTTCTGACGGATAGTGACTTTCCATTATGGTTAACATGGGAAGTAGTCTAATTGTTGATGTATTATAGAAAATGACTACCCATTGTGGTTAACATGGGGAGTTGTCTAGGGAAGTCTCTCTTCTTGAGGGTTACTCAAGAAGACTGGCCCGCCTCGTCGGACAACGATTTCTCATTGTGGTTAACATGAGGAATGGTCTGTTTTGGAGGTTGATGCATGATAGTCTTTTCCTCTTGTGGTTAACAGAGGAAATGGTCCAGACAATCATTCCTTAGGGTTATACATTCTCTCCAGGGTGCACTTTGATTAGTGTAGGAGGAATGGCCCAGGGTGGGGAATGGTCCAGGCTTAGAAATCAGGGATAGACATTCCATAGGGTTTTCACATTCTCTCCAGGGTGCACTTTGATTAGTGTAGGAGGAATGGTCCAAGGTGGGGAATGGTCGAGGACAAACATTCCTTAGGGTTTATACATTCTCTCCAGGGTGCACTTTGATTATTGTAGGAGGAATGGCCTAGGGTGAGGAATGATCCAAACTCAGACATTCCTTAGGGTTTATACATTTTGTCCAGGGTGCACTTTGATTAGTGTAGGAAGAATGGCCCAGGGTGAGGAATGTTCCAGGCTCAGAAATCAGAAACAATCCTTCTTCCTTGTTTGAGAAGAATAGGGAAGATAGCCCATTGCTGATGTTCTAAATTGAGGGAAAATATTCTTTCATATCTCACATACGTGAGTGAAATATTGGCCCAAATGATTCAATTTATATCATAACATTGTTTCTGTGCAGGTTACTATCAGATGTTTGTTATAAAGATCATAGGACAATAGATGAATACTACTATGGTGGATATTTTCCACTATTTGTGAGGCATATATTCTTTCAGAGCTCACGGATGTGAGTGAAAGATTGGCCCAAATGATTTAGTTTATATCATAACATTGTTTCTGTGCAGGATGCTATCAGATGTTTGTTATGAATACTATATGACAGTAGATGAAGACTATTGTGGTGGACATGTTCCACTGTTCATGACTATACATTGGTGATCAAGTACTTGTGTGTTACTTGGTGTGGTAGTGAACTAATGGATTGTAGTTGTGTACTACTATGGATAGACACAGTTGTGTTTTATTTCTATTCTAACTGCCTTGAAGACTATCAACAATTTATTGAAAAATAATCACCATCCATATGAATGATGAACAAAGATTTTCTAGATGGAAATTGGTTCAGAGCATTTACTCCTCTAGATTATAAGACTGGCTCTTGTATCACTCTATGATGTAAGTGAATTATCCATCATAATGTCTAATTACTCAAATGAAGTATGGTTTCGAGAGATGATGCAACTGATGGTGATGGTGATGCTCACGATCTAATCATGAAATAATCTAGATGACTATATTGATGCTACCGAGTAAATGGTATGTTTTGTGCTCAATTCCATTACCTGAAATACCTCCCTAGCTAGGAGGGAGTGTTAATATTATGGTAGTTGTGGGAGGTATTTACCTCCACGTGTGAACCTAACGAGAATAGAAGACTCCAGAAAGAAAGAGAAAACCCTAATGAGTTGGATAATAACCCTAGAAGTCTTGTTGGCTCAAGAAGATAATTAATATTAGGTTATTAGCCTCCAAGAGAAGAAGTCGACCAGAAATAATAATAATATAATGAACATACACATATCCAGAAGGAGAATTCCTCCCCAACAAAACTAACAGAACTACTATAAATACAGGGCCCTAGTTCTCATTTGACAGTATCTCAGAATTGCAGTTCCCAGTTTGGTGCACATTGCAGTTCACAGTCTGGTGCGCACATGTGGAGGAGAGATGTAGGTGCAGTTGCTGCAACTAACAGTTTTAGTGTTAGCTAGGACTATCTCTTGGCTAGGGTTTGGAATATCTGATCAGCTATTGTTGGTGCGCTATCCTTGGAGGAAGATGCACTGCACCTTGTTTGGATATCTAGTCTAGGGTTTGCTTCCAAAGTAATTCTCATTCAAGGTTAAGGTTCTCAGAGGGTGGCTTCGGCCTATGGTTGGGTGATGAGGGTATCGTGAATGGTAAAATGAGCACACCATATTCTATATTCTAACACTTTGTTTGTGCTGAACCAACAATACCATCGGCATGTGGTCCAACTCTCTGTCTAGTTTTATTAAGTATTGAGCGTGGCGCATCTGGCAAGATCTTGTATAATAAACTAGACTGAGAATAGGTTAGCTCAAGTTGTTGAGCTCTCATGATGGCGTCTTCTTCAAAAAATACTCCCGACATCATGACATCTTTGGATAACTGTGGGACCAAAGACTTAAGGAACCACTTGAGAAGGAATGCTGGTGGGATTGGTACCTTAATTAAACTCTTTCGACATCTCCATTCTCGGATGTGATCAGAGATATGGTCCACTTTTGTTTGTGAGAAATTGACCAACAATTTAGTGCCAACGTCGTATCTCATAGGTAACTGGAAATGGTTTAGGAAATCCATCACCAGTTCACCGAAGGAAGAGTATCTTGAGCGATCGAGCTCAATGTACCATTTTGTGGCACTCCCAATGAGAGTACATTGAAATAATCACAACTATATGGAGTCATATTTCAACGAGTTAGATGAGCACCAAAGATGGAAGGTAGTCACATGATCTCCTGGATCTTCGTTAGGATTGGCTTCGAACTTTGGGATGTCCGAAGGCAACTTTGTCGTCATAGGAGGCCAACGCGGATCATGACAGATAGGGTCATTCAACAACCTTGTCAAGTCTGGCAAATGCAAAGTTGCCAGGAAGGGTAGTTTAAGTTGTTGGTGATAACCTGGGAAAAAGGGGCTTGGAGTTTGACTGGTACCGGGTTGCCAGGAAAACTTTGACTGCTGGCCCGAATTCTGGTAAAAACCATGGCCATTTCCAGCGTATGGATTTTTCATGTGAGGAGACATCATCGACTGATTTCCAAAATAGGACATAAATGGTTGGGCATGCATTACATTCGAAGGACTTTGGGAAGGGTTGCTCCATGTCGGTCCCATGGGGATAGGCATAGTACTTTGTCTGGGGTTCCATTGATTGTGAAAATAACTACCCCATATTGACATTCCTGATGAGGGAACAAATCCCTGCCAAGAATTCCAAGGCCCTGATGTGGAAGAAGTTCCTGGGTGTGCCCCTTGTGTAGGAATAGTACCCTGCATAGGAATAGGTTGTCTGAAACCGGGATTGCCCCCAGTCGGGAATGTAGTGGATGAGAAGGCGTTGTTACCAAATGCATCGAACAAATAAAATGGTGTCAAACCTACCGGCATATTATGCGAAGGTTGTCCTTGACTCCCTAATCCAAATAAACTATGGTGGGCAGGAATCCCGATGGATGGTTGGTGTGTGCCACCGAGTGAAGGGGAAGAAGGAGGTATATAACCTCCTCTGTAATGGAAAGAATTAAAGGGAGTGAAAGTGCCCCCCATGTGGCCTTGCGGAGGAGCATTAGAGCTCCCTGCCCCCAGACCTGAAGTCTGTGAAGTGGACTAGGAAAGTACAGGACTTGTACCTGAACTAGGCATCCCGTATGAGAACGGAGGGCCTGCCGCACTTGGTGTGAAAGGGGTTGTGGCTGGTGCCAGAGATAGGATTGGACCATTGTGCGATGTAGAGGTGGTCAAGACCATGGTGGCTCGGACCAATGACGGTGGGTTAGGAGGTGGAAACTCTCCTGTGGTGACAATCGTAGTGGGAATTGAAGAATTCCTAGAAGAAGTAACAACATTTGTTTTCATTGCTGTGTGTGACACTGTCTGGCACTCATAAGGATGAACCAGTATGATGGTGGGTGCTGAAAGATCAGTGGTGGAGGTTTCAACTAGAACAAAAGATTTCGATCCAAGGTCTAAAATGGCCGATTCCTCTAGATGTTGGTCGGGCATAATTTCTTGTGACCCGGTCGCTTCAAAAGACCCTTGCTGGTCTAGCTTTCGTCTTAGTGGTTGCGGGAGTGGCTCCAGTGTAACCGGCGGGAGGCTAAGAAGCCTTCATGACCAGCAGAGCTCGTAATCCTCCACTATGTGAGAATATCAAAGACACTCTAGGGCATTCTAGTCGTTCAAAAACAACACACACTAAAAAGTCCCTATAAGATAAGGCATGCAAACACTAATTTAATTGGAAGAACAGTTACAACAACCAACACTAGAGAAACTTACTAGTGCAAGTGCAATTCGAATACGGAAGCACCCTCCGGGTATACTCTGCAAAGCATGGCCCGATGTCTATCCTAGGTACCATAGTATACCCCCGCAGTCACCTGTGTATGTCCCTAAAAAATATAGGCAACTAGGTTGCCAGCGCACGAACAGTCACCATGCGGGTACAGTCAAAAGTCGGGTAGACCACAATGAGTAGGGTATTGAATCCGAAACCTGTCAAGGGTATCGAGAGAAAGTGGTCCGAAAGACAACTGAGGACCTCGAATGGATTCAAGACCCATGAATCTCCTTGGCAAATGCAATCGACATAATCCCAAGACAAGCCCTCTATATGTGTTCTCCACTATGATTAGTCCAGCTTTGGAGGGGTTATATCCACTACCTTTCCACACGTGACCTCATGTTTATCCCTTGTGTTAGAGGGGGGCCTCGGATAACTTTCACGATACTGGACTTGGACACTCCCTAACTCAGACTCCAATGTTTGATTTTAATGGCCTTGAAGAGTTTCCTCTCCAACCTAATCCAAGGCCCTAATCCTGAACTAGTTGGTTAACCCTACAAACATAAAAGTCTAAATAATTTTAGATTTAGTGTTAATTTTATGGCTTGTCTTATGTTAAAGGGTATGAAAGTGAAACTAGTGATGTTTGAAAGACGAAAGTAAAAATGAACAGAAAGATGGAAACAAAAACCTTCACTTAACGCAAATTTTCAACAACTTTTCAGATTTTAAAATTTTTTCTAAGATCTTTTGAACAACAAAATCAAAGTAGGATTTCACTCGATTAAGAGCTACTTACGATCTAAGAAAACTGTCAAGAACTTATGAAAGCAAAGTCTTTCCCCTGGTTACTAATGCAAAACAACACTTTTCAACCCAACAAAGAAATGAAAGATTTTTTTATTTATTTGAATGCTCACAAAGCAAAAAGGAAAAATATCAAGAAGTCAAAAACCAAGAAAAACTTCTAGCCTAATCGTAGATCGCAAAGAATCACTTCAAGAATCACACACTAGCAACTTAAAAAAGGACTCTCACACTTGTCTAAAAACCCTAAAGAAAATTTTGACGAAAACTTTTAAATGAAAAAAGAAAGCTATGGCTGAGATCAAGCCTAAGCTACTCATTGCTAGGACAGAGACTCAAAAGACTTGAGAGGTACAACTCTTGTTAAGGTAAAAGATGACTGCCTCACCCTCAACAAAAACTATCCTTCACAAGCACACTGCTGACAATTCAACAACAAGCATGTGCACACAGGCTGTGTAGAGGCAAAGGGCATGTACATGCGTGTTGGCATTATACAGGCTACGCGTATCTCTAAAACTCTAAAACAAATAAAAATAGACAATCCAAACCAGGAAGAGATCACTGATACTGAGAACCAGGATCTCTTGAATGCTTAGACACTTGTTTTTAACAGAAAAAAAAAAAAAACAATGTAAGGAAAAATTCATAGAACAAACCAATCTGAGGTGAACCCTAAGCTATAGATTGCAAACAACAAAGACTAGAAAGAGTTCCAAAAAACCCCTGAGAATGACTGATTCTGACAGGGAAGAGGATGACTACCTCAAAAATTTTATGGAATCATACACGGTACTGTTACTTCTTCAGCTAGCGTTTACACGCGGGCTGTAAGAAAGTAGGGCGCAGGTACATGCATGTAGACCTTATGTAGGCCGCGTGTACCTCTGTGGGTCTCGAAAAAAACACAGTCAAGAAAAGAAACAAATATAGCTGGTATGGAAGACTAGAATCTTTGTTAGCTCATACTTTACAGAAAGTTCAAAAACAGGAAAGAAAACTAGTCTTTTAAAAATACCCAAAAATATTCCCAGGAACCTTAGAGACTTCCCCAGTATGGTCGCCAATTATGTTTTGGTGGGAAATCCCCCTACGGACTATCATTTAGGGTTATATTATGCATGCAGATAAGACTGGAAGAATCCTACTTTCTATCGTCGTCCTAGATCTAATCCCCATTTCTTTTAAGCAAATACATGGTTAAACGAACATACCTTGTTCTAGACATTCGATGTTGATCCTTATTCACACTTGATTGCTTGTTAGCAGCTATCCTCCCAAGACTGACCTACGTACAAAACAAGTAACAAAATCTACATGCATTTTTTCTACAGATTAATGGGTTAGAGATTGAAACATATATTCACTAAACTATGAATAACTCGTATAGTGGGACGGGAAAAGCATTTCTTTATTATTAACTTTAATGAATCAACTTACAATGTCGAGACTTCCCACCGCTCCATGAACCTGATCCTGGGCTCCTCTTCAAATGTCCTCCAACTTCTTTGCTCTATATCTCTCTTTGCACAAGGATGGCTAAAGGGTTGGGACAATGGGAATGTGCAATTGGGTAGAGTTTCTTTACTATTATTCTCCTCCTCCAAATGGGACCCCTAACCCTTCTTTTATAGGCTAGAAGAAGCTAGGTATTTGGATGAACCCTCAAACATGCATGGCCGGGAGTTTCAGTTAACTCACCCAAAGTTGTGTGTTCCATCAGCAACTTTACTTTTTTCGTGCTTTTGTATGTACAAGCAGGCTGTTTTAGGTCAGCTAGCGTGTACACGCGTCCAGTAATGGAGTAGGGCGTGTGGACCCTTATAAAAGAGGTTTTTTAAAGAGTTGTTCAACAGTGTTTTGGCAAAGAAGGAATCTGAGATGGCCTGAAGACAGGTAAGCATGTCCGGTACAAATTAGGGTTATAAAAATGTTATTTCCCCTGTTATTTCTATCTTCATTTCATTCTCATCATAATCCATATTATTAGTTACAAGGGTCGTCACCCATAGAACATTCACTGCCATCATGTTTACCCTCTAACTTGAAACGTTTATCAAAAGAAAGTGAGAGTTACATCTTGATGCTATTCATGTGGTTCTAAAGTTGTTCATGGGTTGCATCAACTGACTCTGTGAGGGGCTTGATATATAGAATTACTTCATTCGTCATGTTTTCCATGGTGGACATGCTTTTGATTATGAGTCATGCAACCACAAGAACCACAAGAACAATTACCAAGGAAGTACACCAATGTGATTAACATCATGAGAGGATGTTGATGAGATAGGTTACTGGTAAGAGTCTCATAGAATCTAGGTCCATGGGTTCCACTTTGTTAAGTACCTATACCATATCTACAAATATTCTTCAATGAGACCAAGAATAAACCATAAACCATTCAACATAACATGAACACAAGAATATAGAAAACCCTTGAGGTAGGGTAACACCATATATTAATCCTTAAGGAAAGATAACACTCCTCAAGCAATGCTTGATACATTAACAATATTCTTCACTATGCTTCATTACATTGCTTACACTTCTTTATACAGCTCTCTCTATCTCTTAGGAACCTTCTAGAGAGCCTTCTCACATTTATTACATCCAACTACCATAGTGGGCATTTATTAATATAGTGGACCTAGTCCACCTTACATTGAATGACCACATTCTCATATATTAAATGACTTCCACTAATGATACATAACCACATTCCCATTGGATACCTCCCTAGGTATACTACATTCCATCCCCCTTCACATGTTTTGTCCTCAAAACATGAGAATAGAACATACAATATGACCGACTAAGCAATGTAGCCAATTGGTACCAAGTACGACCATCCATCCATCCTAATGGAAGATGAACATGATGTCCAACTGCTGCCTTGCCACCCTGATCTTTCTCTGCATCGTGTCGATGTTTCCATGGGATTGGTTCTCTAACCTGATCTCTTTATGTAGTGTTGGTAGGCCTCCATGTACCTCTGGATTGGTTTCCTTTTTGGTTCCATGTTGGTGCATAAGTGTGTTTATGCTCACGTCCTTTCCTTGATGATTGTTGTTTCTCTATATGATGTGGATGACAATATACAACAACTGTAGGAATCTATTTTGTTTTCTTCAAATATGCAAGTACACATTGTGCCTTTGATTCAATGACCTCCTTAGCGTCTTTATTGTTTCCTTCTTGTGGGTTTGCCTCATCTTCTTCTATAGACTCTGCCTCCGATTCAACTTTGGACTCGACAATAACTGCTTTGCTAGCCTCCATGGGCCCACATTTCTTATTAAGAGATACATCCTGCAATGTGATTTTCTTTTTCTTCTACCACAACTTTAAAAACTTCTTTTTCACATTAATATTAATGGTACCCACTGATTCTATTCAAGGATACCCCAAAACAATATCCACTTCATCCATATCCATAGCATAAAAATATGAATGCAACACATATTTATCCATGTTAATCTTCAAATCTTTAACAATTTGAACATTTTCACCATCAACTTGTGTGCTTTGAATATTATTTACTGGAACTTGCAATCTATTAACCAACTGAACATTGATAAAATTATGCATGCAACTAGGATTAATAGAAACAATGACATTTTCTTTATGAATACAACCATGAACCTGTAATATAGATTTTCCACATGAAAATAAACCCTTGGTTCTCTCTATATCCTTATTTTTTCCATGAGACCACTTTTCTAACAATATTTTTTCAAATTCTCCATTGGAGAGTGTCACCATCTCCTTATAATCAAACGATTTCCACCAAATGGAAACATCACCTTGCAATTTGAGATCTACCCAATGGGGACAATTCTCTTCCCATGCTGAATTTCTTTCTTTAATGAATTCTTCAATACTAGGGCCATCACATTTCCCTGTAAAATACATCTTGCTATGAAAAACCCCAAAAATAGAACAAGGGTTTTAAAAATAAATTACTGCAGAAAATCGCGGCTTTTTCTGGAAAAACCCTAAAAAACTTTGAATTTAAAATGCTCATAACTTTACTTCCCGGACTCCATTTCGACTGATTGTTTTTTGAAATTGGGTATTTTTCTGATAGAAATTCAAATAACCAATTCGTTTTTCCAAATTCATCTCATAAAGTTTCATATCTGAACCTGAAGTGCTCCGCCCTCTTTTTTTTTCCCTAGAAAAATTCTGCAAAAAGAGCAAAAAATTCTTCCCTTCTTTGGCCAAGGAAAGTGCTTTGATACCAATTGTTAAGTACCTATACCAGATATGCAAATATACTTCAACTAGACCAATAATAAACCATAAACCATTCATCATAACATGAACACAAGAATATAGAAAACCCTTGTGGTAGGGTAACACCATATATTAATCCTTAAGGAAGGATAATAGTCCTCAAGCAATGCTTGATACATTCACAATATTCTTCACTATGCTTCATTACATTTCTTACACTTCTTTATATAGCTCTTTGTATCTCCTAGGAACCTTCTAGAGATTCTTCTCACATTTATTACATTCAACTACCACAGTGGGCCTTTATTAATATATTGTACCTAGTCCACCTTACATTGAATGACCACATTCTCATATATTAAATGACTTTCACTAATGATACATAACCACATTCCCATTGGGTACCTCCCTATGTACCCCATATTACCTCCCTAGGTATACTACATAATTATTAAGTACCTATACCAGATCTGCAAATATACTTCAATGAGACTGAGAATAAACCATAAACCATTCACCATAACATGAACACAAGAATATAGAAAACCCTTGAGGTAGGGTAACACCATATATTAATCCTTAAGGAAGGATAACACTCCTCAAACAATGCTTGATACATTCAAAATATTCTTCACTATGCTTTATTACATTGCTTACACTTCTTTATATAACTCTCTCTATCTCTTAGGAACCTTCTAGAGAGCCCTCTCACATTTATTACATACAACTACCATAGTGAGCCTTTAACAATATAGTGGACCTAGTCCACCTTACATTGAATGGCCACATTATCATATATTAAATGACTTCCACTAATGATACATAACCACATTCCCATTTGGTACCTCCCTAGGTACCCCATATTACCTCCCTATGTATACTACACACTCGAAGGGTTACCCGAGAACTATATCAACATGTTTAGCATAATGAGAGGAGCCTTTTGAGATAGGTCTCCTATGATAGTCTAGTTTGGTTGGGGAATTTTTTTTTTACTCTTGTCAAAGTATTTACTCTTTCTTGAATATTATTATACTGATAAAATTATCAAATTATTTATATTCCAAGAATGAAGGATTTTTTCTACTTGTGTTGTACATGATAAGTCTTGCAAGGTTCTAAGAGAAAAGGAGTGTCAGGTGCTATATCTCTCTAATATACTTGAGGGATTCCAAGAATAGTACTTGATCGATCTTTCGTGATACTAAGTAAGGAGGATCAATTGTACTATCCAATTTCCTAGTATGTAAGAGTAATCTTCATGAGTGTTGTGCTCAATGTATTATAACAACAAGATCACTGACATGTTTATGTAAAGATTCTTTTAGTTGTACCTAGGGGGCTTCCATTATACCCAAGGGCATGTGGAAGTTCAAATATGTATACATATTTTGTCTAATGTGGTATTACTTGCTAGGATGAACATAGGTGTACAAGGGCATCCAACTATGAAACTATACTTGTATTCACTAGCTATATGCTTCTGAGCCGCATTTTTACTTTGTGATTTTTTCACAACGAACCTAGCTCGTAGAAAAGTCATACAAACTTTCTAGAGAGAGAGAGAGAGAGAGAGAGAGAGAGAGAGAAGAGAAGAGAGAAAAAAAATGAATTGTATTAACTAGATGAGTAAATGGAAATGATACACATGATATTCTCTACATGGATAAGTGAATGCGCCATAGTAGTGAGCTAGAGAGATATAGACACCCACTGACAAAAACTGAAGTAATCTGCCACCTAGTCCTAGTTAAATGGTCCATGCAATCATCAATTAATTGAGTCACACATGTGGAAGTGTGAGAAACACATGAAATCACAATATATTCACCCTCTTGGATACATGAATGAGATATGCACACTCTTGGTGAGGAAAATGAGGTGAACATATAAATGTTGGTGATAAAACCGAGGTTTCCATGCATGAATGACCTCCACTAGTGTAACTAAGGCGTAACTGACTCTGAAATTAATAGGGAAGGTGCCCTATTTTGTAGGAGGCAACCTAATTTGTACAGGAATATTCTCAAAAGAGAATATTCTCATCTACATAAGTTCCCTCAACATTGGACTATCAACCTTAGGAAAAGAATTACCTAGGTGAGTGTGTAATATCTCCAACACCCCCCCTGAACACTACTAGGGTGTACATGATGAATGGGTCTTGGAAAAAAGGGCCATGTTAGGTACCCATTTTATAATGCATCTAAGAATGAAACATTGAAAATATAGAGGAAAGAGGGAAAACCTCATGGGGAGACTCGCCCCCAAAGTACAATGCATAAAAAATGAAAAAGGAACAAAAGCAGTTTCTAAGCTACTGTGTCCTTCAATCCAAGATGATCGTGTAGGAAGTGGAACTTCTACTCAGTAAATGTCTTGGTGAACATGTCTGTAGTTTGTTCAATGGATGGACTGCCCTGCAAATCGATGATCCTGTCATGTACCAACTTTTTGATGTAATGCATATGGATCTTGATGTGTTTGGACCGTTGTCATTGCATTGGGTCTCTGCAAAACTTGAGAGTACTTTGATTGTGACACTAAATGACAATCGGATGGTGGAATTGTATGCCAATATCAGTGAGGAAGTTTCGAAGCCAAAGCACTTGGATAGTAACATTGACTACTCCTTTGTACTCAGCCTTTGCTCATGATAGAGAAATATCTGACTTCTTTGTGATTGATCAACAGATGGAACTGGAATCCAAACTAAGCACATACCCATAAGTGGACTCATGATCTTTGTTATCACCATCCCTAATAGAATCGGCGAAGACCATGAGATCCAATGCACAACCTGTTGCATAGTGGATCCCATAACCTGTGGTGGCCTGAACATATATGAGGATGCCCTTGGAAACCTTCCAGTGTAACTCATGTGGCACCTGCATGTGCTTGGAAATTGCCTCTACTTCATATGAGAGATCTGGTCTGGTGTGGATGAGATATAGAAGGCTCCCCACAAGCTGTCTATACAAGGTGTTTTCCAACACTAGTGTATCCCCTCCATTCTTAAGATGTACCCCAGACATAAAGGGTGTGGTTTCCAACTTGTAGTTGGTCATGTGGAATTGAAACAAGAGATCCCGATCATACTTAGTTTGAGATATCTTGATGCCTGAAGCATCCCAACTGATATCGATACCAAGGAAATAACGTTGTAGACCCATGTTTGTCATAGAGAAACTGTCGTGCTGAATGTCTTTGACCACAATAATTGTTGAGGCTGAACTTCCTATGATCAGGAGGTCATCAACATAGAGAAATAGGATCAGCAAGGAGTCTAAGGTTCTCAACATGTAGATGCTCAGATCTTATTTTCATCTAAAAAAATGTTGAGAAAGTAAGTAGGCATCCATCTTCACATACCATGCTCTAGGCACCTTCTTGAGGCCATAGAGTGACCTTTTTAGTCAACATAATAAGGATGAGTTTTTTATGAACCCTTGGGGCTGCTCCATGTAAATATCCTTTGAGAGGTCCTCATGAAGAAAGGAATTCTTCATGTCCATTTGGTGAACGTACCACCCCCTGGCTGTTGCAATGACAAGGGTGCTAGTAGGGAAAACCCCCCTTGGACTACACTAGGGTTCATAATGTAGGTAGATCTAACCGTCTAAAAGTCTCCTACTTTTCTAACTACCCCGAACATAGCCCAAATTCATACATGAAAGACAAAGTGAAAATATGAGGTAACTTTACCTTTTACTCCATGTCCGGTGTCGATGCTCTCACGCTTGATAGCTCCGCTGACTGTGAGCCTCCTCTCAAGGCTGACTTGCATTCACAAACAGATAAATAGGAAACTACAAACATGCATGTCATATAGAAATCATTTGTTAGATGTTAGAATAAAGAATAAATCAAATACAAATATTTGACAAATCATATTTCAATATAGAAAAAGTATTCCTTTTATTGGTATCACAATGTTTACTTACAACAAGATCGGTGACTGGTCCACGAACCTGGTTCGGGCTCCTCTTCACCAATATCCAACTGTGCTTCCACATATCTTTCTCCTCTCAAACTTCTTCTATGGAAATGGAATAGGTTTATGATGGAGGAAAAAGGAAAAAATGGGAAATTCTGATGCAAATCTCACAAGGTGGCTGCAATGTTTTGGTGCAAGGAGGGGATGTGAAACAGGAAAAGTTTCATTGTTCTTATGCTTGGCTCTAGAATGAGACCCCAACACCTCCTTTATATGACCAAAGGATGGCTATTCGGTTGGGTTACATGATATAGGTAGTGGGACAGTTGGGAAACTACCCAATAACCCGTAATCTCAACGAATTCCTTGCAACTTTTTAATTCTTGCAACTTTTGTGAGTATACGCGGGATGTAGTGGTGCAACTAGTGTACATATGTGGGATGTAGTGGTGCAACAAGAGTACATACACGGGTAGTAATGGTGCAAGGTGCATACATCTTCAAAAATAGTGTTTTTAAGAAGAGCAACTCAGTGATGGCTTGGCAAAAATAGCAGGTAAGAGGGTCAGATGCCAGGTATGCATGTGTAGATACATTTAGGGTTATAAAAAAGGGCCAATCATATGGAGTCCATATTTTCTACAAGAGAAAAGGTCTCACCATAGTCTATCATGTGGTGGATCTTTTGAAAACCTTTGGGAACTAGTCTTGCCTTATACCTGCTCACGTGTATTTTTGTTACCTTCTTGGTCCTATGGAACAATTTTCATCTGACAAGATTCCTATCTGAAGGAAGAAAAACCATATCCCAAGTTTGGTTCTCGAGGAGATATTTGTTCTCCTCCTACATAGCAGCTTCCCATAAGGGATTCCCTGTAGCCTGTGCATAGGTTTGTGGGTTTGAAGCTAGAACCATATAATAATTCATGGGAATCAATGGTTTGGTAGTTGTGAGTGCATGAGGAGGATCCTAAAACTAAGACCTCATCCTCCTTTGATCTATTGGATCCTCCACAAGGTCTCATGTTTCCTGTAGGGTGGTTTGTGCCCACTTGGGAATCTGTGTTGGGTCAACATCTTCATGCTCATCATCTACCAAATCAGATTCATAGCTCAAATCTGAACCATGATATAAGTGAGTGGACCCATCATCAATGATGTCTGGTGCAGGTAGTGGTACAAAGGTATCTACATGGTGTCTGCATGTGGCTCCAATGATGCATGCAAGGGAGTTTCCTCAAACTGAACATTGCACTCAATGCTGAGTCTGTCAGTAGATGGATCAAGTAACTTGTAACCCTACACACCATATGGATATCACATGAATATGAATGCAATACTCTACATATCTAATTCTTTCCTCTTTTTAGAGGGTACGCAGGCCCATGCGCATGATTCAAATATTCAAAAGTGGGTGACTTTCGGTTTGCTACTACTCCATGCCTCAAAGGGAGTCCAGTCCTTAACAAATATGTGAGAAAATCTGTTCTGAATTTGGTTAGCGCAGTTAAATTCCTCATCCCAAAGCTTGGGAGATAAAGATCTTACATGCAACACACAAGTGGCCATCTCCATGAGGGATCTGTTCTTCCTCTCAGCTACTCCATTTTGTTGTGGAGTGTAAGGTATTGTGTGTTTCAACTGTATACCTTCCTCTAAGAAAACATGTTAGACATCTTGGTTCACATATTTCCCCCCATTTTCTATGTGGAGGATTTTTATCTTTCTCCCAGACTGAGTCTCTGCATGTGCTTTGAAGTCTTTGAGATGCTCAAAAACTTTAGACTTCTGTCTAAGAAAATACATCCAAGTGTATCATGAGAAATCATCAATAAACATAAGTATGTACCTTTATTTCTTGATGGAAAGATGAGGAAAGGGTCCCATCAAATCACTACACACACACACACACCAAAAAAGAAAAAACATTATATTCAATTAATGAATATACATATTTTGGTCCTACCAGTGACTGCATATTTTTCCATCCATATTTGAGACAAAACATGTTGTCTCTCTCTTTTCCACTCCACATTACAATCTCATACATTTTCTAGACAAACAAAACTCCCATTTTAACACATTGTACTTACAATAACAAGACATACTTGATCTCTACAAAGCCATATATCCTCTTCCTCAAACATTTCCATCAAATAACTAAAGAAAAAAGAACTTCTCATCACAAAGGTGACCCTCAAATTGTTTTTTAGAAATGAAGGATCCTACATCCAAATTCGGTGCCTCCTTTGATAGCTCATATACTTTCGAGTTAAGCTCCCTATAAATAGGAGAGAAGGAAGAACATTCAAGCTTATAAATGTAAGAGCATATATGAGACAACATGGGTTTCAACCTCACCACCTGAATTTGAACTTTACCATTCACCCATTTTGTTATATACCGGATCATAACTATAAATATACTGAGATAATAACAAGAATAAACTGGAAATGTGTTGAACCTACACATAATAGATCTAACTAGAAAATACCACACACATTTGCAAAGAGATATTGAGAAAGAAGAAGCAAGAGAGAAAGATTGGAAGAATTCTCATTAACCATAATGAATAATGAATAATTTACACATGATATAATTTGTATAACTCAACCAATGCACACTAGAGGTGAAGAAAATTCACCATAGTAGTGGTCTAGAGTGATCTGGACACACACCAACAATTACGGGAGTGAACTTCCACCTAGTCTAGTCTCTCGAATAGTTACGAGAGTGAACTGCCACCTAGCTGAGTTAACTTGTCTACCAGTCTTTAGTTAATTGACTAAAACATAGTGAAGTGAGGAGGAGATCAGGTAATCATGGGTAATGTGGAAGTCTGGTGATGATACCAAGGATGATGCGTATTAGCTGGTGATGATCCTAATGTTGCATGGTGACAAAACCAATGCATCATCTAGACTCCACTCAACTAGTCAAACTGAAGATAATATTCTCCATTGAGGAATATTCTAGACTAAATAATGACTAATAATCAAGGAAAAACCTTAGGAAAAAGAAATCCTAGGTGTGTGTGAAGTAACTACAACACCCCACCTGAACATCACTATGGTGAAAATAAATAATGGGTCCCGAGAATAAGGCCATGTTAGGTACCCAAATACAAAACATACATTGAAATAAAGTGAGGAAAGAGGGAAAACCTCATGGGAAAACCCCCCACTCAGGGTACAATGTATGTAAAAAGAAGAACTGATAGCTACTAGGCAACTGTGTCCTTCACTCCAAGACAAGTTTGTAGAGAATGGAACTTCTGCTGAGTGAAGGTCTCGGTGAATATGTTTGCCATCTATTCTGCTGAAGGACATAAATATAGGTCGATGATATCCTCATGTATTAAGTCCCAGATGTAGTGAATGTGGATCTCAATGTGCCTCGTCTGATGCCTCTAAAATGGATAACTGTAGAACTTCATAGTTCTCTGGTTGTCACACTAGATGACGATCGACCGATGAAACTAAATTCCCAACTCAGTGAGAAAATGTTGTAGCCACATAGCCTGAATGGTTATGTTAACTACCCCTCTATACTCTTCCTTGATTGAATATAAAGAAATGGTAACCTGCTTCTGGATAAACCAATAGATAGGCCCAGAACCAAGATTGAGTGAGTAACCAGATGTGGACTTGCGATCAGTGTTATCGCTAGCCTAGTTAGAATCAATGAACCTGATGAGATCTAATGTAGATTATGTTGCATAATGAATCTCAAAGGTGATGGTGCCCTGTACGTATCGAAAGATATGCTTTGCATCCTTCCAATGTAGCTCATGCGGCTCCTACATGAACCTAAAAATTGTGCCAACTGCATAGGAGAAATCTGGTCTAGAGTGTGTGAGATAAAACATGCTACCCACTAGCTGTCTATACAGTGTGCTATTAGCTAGTGGAGTGTCCCTGCCATCCTCAAGTTTGACTTCTGATAGGAAAGGAATCAAAGAAAACTTGTTGTATGTCATGTGAAATCTCTCAAGGAGATCTCGTGCATACTTGGCCTGAGACAGTTTGATTCCTGATGCATCATGACTGATCTCAAGTTCAAGGAAGAAGTGTAGTGGACCCATTTATGTCATCAAAATCTTGTCATGTAGAATCCTCTTGACTACATCAATCGCTGAAGTCGAGCAACCGATGATCAAAATATCATCAACATACATAAATAAGAGTAGAAGTGAATCAATCTTCCTGAGCATGTAGACATTTGGGTTTGATCTACAACATAAAAGTTTCTGTGACAACAGGTAGAACTCCATCTTGGCATACCATTCCCTCAGAGCCTACTTAAGGCCATAAAGATATTTCTTCAGTTGACATACCAAAGAGGAATCCTACATAAATCCCTGGGGATGCTCCATATAGATCTCCTCAGAGATATCACCATGAAGAAATGCATTCTTCACGTCCATCTGATGGACTTCCCATCCCTTGGATACCACAATGGAAAGTTCCAAACGTATGGAATCCATCTTCGCTACTGGAGCGAAGGTCTCATCATAGTCAATGCCATGCATATGCTGAAAGCCTTTGGAAACTAGCCTGGATTTGTATCTACTAATCTATCCATCTACTGCACTCTTGGTCCTGTAGACCCATTTCATGTAAAAAATTTCCTTTCAGAAGGAAGGGGAACCAGATCGCAAGTCTATTTCTCTAGGAGGGAGTTCTACTCCTCCTACATGGCGGATTCCCAAAATGGATTTCTAGTAGCCTCTCCCTAAGACCGTTGATATAAAGACTAAACCAAGAAAATATTCTTAGGTGGCAATGGTTCAGTGGTAGTGAGTGTAAGAGGAGGCTCCTCAAAATCAGATCGAGTCCTCCTAGTATCAGTTGGATCACCAACAAGATCCCCTACATCTTGAAGAGTAGTCTGGGCCCACTTGGGCCTCTGCTCTGGCTCTGCATCTGCATATGGACGCACTGACTCTGCATCTGACTAGAATGACTTTGTATCTGGATCATCTGAATCCTCTAAATCAGAACTCTCATCTGAAGAAGAGTTGACATGTGCATCCTCATCATCTCTGATAGGTGGAAGAACAAAGGCGTCTGCATGCGACTGCTGAGGTACATGCAAGACACTTTCCTCGAATTGGACACTTCTCTCAATGATGAGCTAGTTTGAGGAAAGATCAATAAGTCTGTATCCATTCACATTGTCGAGGTATCCAACAAATATACACTCTGTGCTCTATGGATGAAGTCCCTTCCTCTTTTTAGAGGGAATATGGGCCCATGCACGTGAACCGCAAATATGAAAGTGGGTCACTTCCGATTTGAGGTCGCTCCAAGACTCGTATGGGGTCTTACCCTTGACAGATCTATGGGGAGGTATGTTTTGAATGTAGGTTGCACAATTAAGTGCTTCGGCCCATAGTCTCCATGGTAGTGACTTTGCATGTAGCATGCAAGATGCCATCTCTTTTAGAGATCTATTTTTCCGCTCAACAACTCCCTTTTGCTGCGGAGTATAGGGAACTGTGTGCTACAACTAAATCTTTGCCTCATGAAAAAGATTTTGGATCTCATGATTGACATACTCTCTTCCATTATCAGTTCATAGGACTTTGATTTTATTTCGTGAAAGTGTCTTAACCAGGGCTTTGAAAACTTTAAGGTGTTGAAAGACCTCTGATTTTTGCCTAAGAAAGTAAATCCATGTGGAACGTGAGAAGTCATCAACAAAAATAATAACATACCTTGTTTTGCTGATTGATGGATGTGGAAAAGGGCCCATGAGTTCACTATGGATCATATCTAAAGGAGAGGAAGCTCTCCGAGTCTTTCCTTTGTCGAATTTCTCTTTAGGGTGTTTTCCAATAACACATCCCTCACATATTCCTTTAGAGAAATGGATGTCTGGTAGACCATCAAACAATATTTTCTTGCTAAGTTGTTTCATATATCTGAAATTCAAATTCCTAAACCTTTCATGACATATCCTACTGCTTTCATCCGCATGGGTAAGCAGTACAGAAAAATTTGGTTCAGTAAATTCAGAAAATGTATACAATCCAGATTGATGATTTACCTCAATGGTAGCAACCCTGGAATTGGTTTGCATGTCATAGATATCCACTGCATCAAGTGTGAATATGACTTTCTTTTTGGTACTGGAATTTTTTGTCTGATACATGAAGAGAATATTGACGAAAAGTTTGGGAACGTGAAACACATTCTCGAAGCTTCCATTGGTGGGTTCAATCCTTCCTTTGTCGGTGACCTCGAATGGAGAGTTGTCCCCCATCATAATGGGAGGAACTTTGCATGCATCCAATGAAGAATAGACTACTTTTGTGGCATCCATTTGGTGTGATGCTCCCAAATATATGATCCAAGCATTGGGAGAGGAGTTGATGGCAATCAAGGCATGGCTAGAATTGCCTTACTTGGGATTGTGATCTTATCGATTCTTCTTCATGGCACCCTTGGGGATGCGATATCCAAGGTTTTTTTGCTAAAGTATTTGAGTCATTAAATTTATTTGTTTCTGCATGCATGCATCTTTTGGATGGAATCCTTTATGGAAGTATGTGCATTTCTCCCCTTTTCTTCCCTTTCCACCTTTGGATACAGAGGCATCAGTGAAGGGTTTTGAGTACTCTTCCTTCTTCAGATTTGCATGAGCTTTCCTTTTGTCTTTATATTTAAATTTATGATGTTGATTACCACTGCCATCTTGCACAGTAAGTGCATGCGCCTTTGGGCCTTTGATTTTTCCCATGTTGATGAGCTTGGTTTTCTCTTGTGTCAGGGATTCAATAAATCCCTCAAGAGAAGGCATATTCTAGGTGGCTCTAGAGGCGCATTTGACTGAATGGAATGTGGATACGAACATTGAGAATTCAGTACCAAGTTTGGAGAGAATGGTGAGAATCATTTGTTTCTCCTCAGATTTAACAACCCCACAAGCCTTGAGTTGTGATAGTAAAACCTTGAATTTTGTAAAGAAATCTTGGAGATTGTCAAAGCCTTTTGGATCTAATGTGAGAAATTCCACCTCAAGAAATTGTCCCCTCATCTCATCTTATTTGCCAAAAATCCCTTCCATGGTGGCCCACACTTCATTGGGGGTTGTTATAACCCTAAATTTCTCTACACATGCATACCTGGCCTTTGGCCCTCTTACTTGCATTTTTTGCCAAGCCATCACTCAATTTCTCTTCTAAAAAACCAAAATTTTGAAGATGTATGCGCCCTGCACCAATACTTCCCACGTACATATGCTTGCTACACCACTAGAACCCATGTACATATGCATTCTGCACCACTACAACCCGCATATACTTGCAAAAGTTGCAAAAAATAAATTTTTTTAAGGAATTCGTTGAGATTACGGGCTATTGGGTAGTTTCCCAACTAATCCACCGCCTATAGCCCGCCACCCAACCAAATAACCATCCTTTTGTCATATAAAAGGAGGTGTTGGGGTATCATTTTACATCTAGACATAAGAACAATGAAACTCTTCCCGTTTCACATCCCCTCCTTGCCCAAGTCATTGTAAACCTTTTGTGAGAATTTCCTCTGCATTCCCCAATTAGCCCTTCTTCCTCCATCAAAACCCATTCACTTCCCAAGAAGAGATCAGAAGGTTGAGAGGAGAATTCATACAAAGGTGCACTTGGATATTGGTGAAGAGGAACCCAGACCAAGTTCATGGAGCAGTAGCCGACTTTGGTTGTAAAGGTATAATCATTGAATTATAAATAAAAGAAGTACTTTTCCTGTCCCAAATAATGGTGTATTGAATGCTTTTAATGGTTTATGTTTTGACATTCTAACATATAAACCTAATTTGTGTATGAATAACATGCTTATATCTTTTCTTTTGCCTATCTTTTAATGCAGGCCAATGTTGGGAGGAGGCGTGCAGTCAACAAAGCTTTCAAGCGCGAGGGGATCATCATCGGATCCGAAGTAGAGGTATAATTACCCGATCCATCTCATCTTTGCTTTTCTTGTATGAATTTTGGTATGTTTGGGGTAGTTAGATAAGTAGTTGACTTTTAGATGGTTAATTGATCTGCCTACATTCTAAACCCTAGTGTAGTCATAGGGGGGTTTTTCTCGCTAGCAGAACTGGCGACCATATTGGGGAAGCCTCTAGGGTTTCAGGGGAATTTTGGGCTGTCTAATTGGTTTTTCTATCTTTCAAGTTTCTGTTGAGTCTTATGAGTCTTTAAAGGGATTCTGGTCACCTTCAAGTGCCATACCAGCTCTCCCTGCCCTTTAATTTTGTTTGTTTTCTTTCTTTTTTGAAAGAATATAGAGGTGTATGTGCCCTGCTACGGGTCATAACACATACATACGTTCCCTGCTTTATAGACAACTTGCGTACATATGCAGGCTGCTTAAGCACCAGTAGCGTACCTGGTTCAAGAAACTATTTTTGAAAAAGAGGCAACCAACCTATTTCCTGATTGAGTTTTATGCTTCTGAGGGTTTCTTGACAGAGTTCAGAGTCTCTTTTTTTACAGTCATATCTTGGGTTAGATTTCAATTTACTTATCTTTTTGAAGTTTCTTGTGTTTACTTCTGAAAGTGTTTTAAGCGAGTCTTTGAATTTTTGATCGGACTATTTGGTGTCTTTAGTGATTCCCTACGATCTGCAGTGGGCCAAAGGTCTGTTTTAGTGTTGTCTT
>JZKD02S1917346.1:287169-307502 GCA_000966675.3 Picea glauca
CGTGGGGTCTGGAATGAAACCTCAGCCATAGATCTGGGCACATAGAATCTGGCTGCCCAAATCTTCGCATGCCTTAGTGGGGGGCCTGCCTTTGAACACTGACATATTGAACCCGCCCCCCACTTTTAAAGGTTGAATGACGGGGGGGGTTTGAAATGGATCCTCAACTGTAGATCTGTGTGCGCAAGTCCTAGCCACCCAGATTTGCTTGCTCCTTAGTATCATGTGCTCTTGCACCCCAAACAAATCTCCTTTGTGGAACCCCCTTTCTGGCTCGACTTCTACAAAGTACTAATCTCACCACCTATCCTCGCTCTTAGGACCCGCCTTTCCATCCTTGCTTCCTTGTGACCAGGCACCAAGACCATGGGCCCAAACCCTGGGGGTTTTCGCATTTCACGTTTCAGGGCTTTGAAATACAAGGCAGGACCCAGTCCTCCCAATTCATGATCCCCAAAATGCCGACAAGCTGCCCCTACGCTAATTCTTGGGCAACTTGATGGCCCCAAGCACCCGATGACCATTGATCCTACTCTAATTCCAGATCCTAACCATTGAAAACTGATCCTTTGCCCACTCACTTGATTTGTAACTGAACTGAGTTCCTGCGTGCTACGCTGGGCGCTCATGGTTGCGACCATGGATAAAAATAATTGATGGGTTTTTAAGACCAACTTCTCGCATTTTACACCAAGGGCCTGAATCCACAGAGAAACAACCCCCTTACAAGAATTGGTGTTAATAGTGGTCATTTGTCCGGGTTGGCAACAACCCAAAATATTATACGAGCTGATTACTTTTGGCCTACGTTAATCAAATATTGCATTGAGTCGGTCAAGAAGTGTCACCCATGTCATATCTTCTCTTGGAAGATGAGGGCACATCCTGCTCCCATGTTTCCCATCATCGTTGTTGGTTACTTCACTAAGTGGGGGATTGATTTTACTACATGTCACCTGGCTTCAGCCAGGGGGCATCATTATATCATCGTAGCGGTAGACTACTTCACCAATTGGGTCGAGGCTATGCCAACGTTTAACAATGATGGCGAAACGACGACTCTCTTCATTTTTAACCAGATAGTAGTAAGGTTCGTCATCCCGAAGGAGATTGTCATTGACCATGGCAGTCACTTCTAGAACAAAATGATGTCTGAGTTAAAATCAAAACTTGGGTTGAGGCAATAACATTCATCACCCTACTACCCACAAGTGAATGGTCAGGTGGAAGCTGTGAATAAGTCCCTCAATACTATTCTTCAGTAAACGATCAATTCTGCCAAGTAAAATTAGCATTTGATGTTGTACTTAGCATTATGGGCCTACTAAATGTCTGTAAAGTCTGCCACTGATTTCTCACCTTTTCAGCTCATTTATGGGCTGGAAGCAATGTTGCCTATTGAGTTCCAGATTTCATCTTTAAAGTTGGCAGTAGAGTTACTGCCAGACACTTCACCACTTGAGGAACACCTATTATATCTTGAGCAACTCGATGAGCAATGCTGTGATGTAGCCTTGGCCAGCAAGGCTCACAAGCAACGAGTCAAGTGTCACGTCCTCAGATTTTCTCCGAAGGCGATCTTGTCCTGGTCTATGACCAAGACAATGATCCCCTGGAGGCATAAAAGTTCAAACCCACGTGGTTCAGACCTTTCATTGTGAAAGAGGTCTTAAATAAGGGCACTTATCGTCTGGTTGAATTTGAGGGAAATGCCTTAGCAGAGCCTAGAAATGGGATCTACCTCAAGAAGTATTACTCTTAGGTTGATCGCCTGGGTGACTTATTGTACATATATATGGTTCTTATAGAGTTTGTTGTCTTCTTTTTTTTTATGGATGTGTTGTTATTTATGTCATCTTTTTCACTATGGAAGATGTCAAGTGAATCAGAGGTGTTCTTTGGGTTCGCATATGGCACTAGCTGACACACTCGGAGGCTTGCTTCCACAGCTTGGGTGATTTTCACACATGAAGGCTAGTTGCTATCTTCTGGAGTTATCTGTCTAGGTGACGCCACAAAAAATGTCACCGAGTACAACATAGTGACCTCCAAGTCTACTTAGATGCGTAGCTGGTTGTGTCCCAGTTAAATGGAGTTTACCGCAGATACGATCCTACGTAACACCGATGTTTCCTTAGGGTACATCTCTTATAACGTTAGTTTGAATAAATTACGTATATCCATGTTCCTAGGAGATTAAATCAAATGATAGTAACTCTAGCTAATCAAGTATTATATTGGCATGTTGCACAAATATAAAAAGAAACACACACATACACATGTACATACATTTGTATACAAATGTGATCCATAAGACAATATATATATATATATATATATATCTGTGTGTGTGTGTGTGTGTGTGTGTCAAAAAGTGTCAGAGTACATAGGTGGGTGCAAATGCCTCAAAAATAATATTTGGTATAGATCATGGGGCTTATTCCCTAAAAAATATACAAAAAAGTTCCATCGACACATAATAATTCAAGCCTATCTAAGCTCAGGGCCTATTGTCCCTGTTGTAGTGAATGATGACATTAGCGAAATGTTGGAAACGTTGGACCCAAGTCCATGGCACCCCAAATACATGAGGCTACATAGATGGTGGGAGATCCTTGATCTTGGCCATGGGAACTGTGTGAGTGAGTGCAGTGAGATCCCGCTCCACCCGTCTCAAAAATCTCTCAGCCTCTCCGGCTGGAGGTCCCCCTGCGACTGATGGTCCACCTACTGTTGTTGGTCCTGCCTCTGGTCGAGAACATCACGGAGTCCTCACAAAGTCTGTTGGGTGCACTGGTCCCACATATGTACATAACAGATACATAGATGTCAATACTTTGATGCATATAAAAATGATATATATAAAATAAATTAAAAATTAAATATATTTTCAAAATATGTACCTAGCTCTCCTCACTCCTCTCCGAGAGGTACGAGCATGTCTGGATCTTTGGAGAAGTTGATTCCAGCATAGGGGTAGTCCTCTATGGCTAGAATCTGTCGTGCCCACCAGTCGAAAAAATTGTCATCGAAGGCCTCTATGGTCCTTCCTCCCCCCTATCAAGGAATAAATCTTTCCCATCTACATATCGTCGGGAAATAGGCCACATGCCCCCATACAGTCTCTCTAGGAATCAGACTGGGCACCCTCTTGAAGAAGAACGAGCATAGAATGGTGCCAAACCTGAAGTCCTTGTTGCTACTCTCTCGACACTCTGTCAACTACCTCTTCATGCAAGTGAGCATGGTTGTTATTGGACAAATCAGTAAGTGTAGACACAAACAAATATTCCTAGTTTCACCCCGAAACTAGAACAAAACAAGACATAATATAAAACTTTCCCTAAGTTTTAATTATTAAGCATACTAACTAACAAGATATAAATGACATGCCTTTTAAATGTCATTTTTCCTCGCTAGAGTCATCCTCGCTCTGTTCCAAGGATTATAAGATGTTGAACCTATAAATAGACACAATCCAACGAAGTGAAAGAAACAATGTATACTGAACAAAACCTATGTATGTGATCAAGGAGTCATACAATAAAATAAGACCAATTTTATGTGAAAGAAAATTATCACTGTATTAAAGAATGTGGAAGAAAGATACAACCAATGCCTTGATGTTGTAAGGTCCCTTCCAATAGTTCCTTTCTTCCCACACACTTCTTGATCCACATATTCTAAGACCAACAATCTATCTTGACAAAGAAAATCCCAAAGCTACAAAATTTACTCAAGCTCACACCAAAAGCTAGCCAACTCAATCCAAGCTAAATTTCCCAAGCTAACTTTCTCCATGAGAGCTTCTCTCCTTTTATAATAGGAAGAGGATAAGGTTAGGAGGTTAGGATGATCCCACCAAATCAAAAAAGCGAGTAATATCCAAACCGATTGGAGGCCACCTCACTAGAGAAGCTTCTCCTTCTAGAAGCATCGAGAAGATGCTCATTTTTCCCATGTACAAAAAATGTCACAACCTTAGAACTGAACAGAGTGCGATGAAATCATAGGCTAGGTTTAGTACAACATGCGACGATCTGGGATTGTCCCACCCCTAGAACTAGATAGGGTGAAACCATCCTCCTTACTGGGGTTTTTAAAAAGGAAAAGAGAACTTCTTCTCTCAAGCAAAGTTCTTCTCCCTTCTTTATTCGAAAATTTGGGCCACTGATCCTTCTAAATACAAAGGATAGGTTTACATCATTAACGGTCATAGGGGTGAAGAAAATAATGTGTAATAAAGAGTCCCCCAAAGTATGAAGTTAGAACATAGTGATAGCTGAAATACTTTGTCGAGTGTGTGTAGGGAACAAGGAACATGTCGGTCGGAAACCTGCTAACAAACAAGGAAATACAGTACAATAATATATCATCACTGAGGTAGGCATTCCCATACTCAAAATATAAATGATTTAAAGGATAAATGCCAACATGCAAAGATCTATGTCAAGTAATACATGTCATGGCCACCAAACATACACTATGGATCCATGCCATTATGACTCAAATCTGAACATAGCCACCAAAAATACACTATGGATATATGTGTTAAAGACTCAAATTTGAACATAGCCACGAGACATACACTGTGGATCTATGCAACAATAAAATATGAATATACTCCAACCCAACCTGAATCTATCAGAAAAGATTCAGGGTCTTCATCTCCACCACTCTATAGTACGAATTTAACCATGCAAATACATGTGCTGAAGTCGAACATGGTAGAAACCACTTGATTATTGGTTGTTAATGAATACCGTTAACAAGTGTGAGGGAAATCACCATTAATCTCAATGAATACCAAGATACTCTAGGGCAATCCAACAAATGTGAATTAATGAGATGAAGTCGAACACTCGGTGGAATCTCTCGATTAGGGATCAATAGTGAAAACCCACTGTCGAAAAAGAGGAAACCTGCCATTGAGGCATGAAATTTCCAAGGTACTAATTAGTTTATAAGTATAATTCCTGGATAATGAGTTGAATTTGACAGGAAAAGACTCATCACAGGAGGGCCTTAATGTATCCCCCATCAATGACACAAAACAGGTAACAAAATTTGAAGCAGATCAGAGTAGTGAGTGATTTAGGATTGACTTAGGGATGGTTGATGCAATATAAGGCTTAAGGACTGCATAAATGAATAACGTAATAGAAGGTTTTCGAGGTTGAACTTCTCTTTGAACATATTGACGACACGACAACTGTCTTGGAAACACTGACTCAACAACAGGGATCACAAACCAATTTGTAATCTTATAAAGGAGTATGATCAGGAGACAAGTGATTTTTCCAACCTAGACACAAAGAGAGTGAAAGGGTGTCATGTTCAAAAGTGACTCTTCCATAGAATACATGTTTAGATACATTTCTTTCCCAATTCCCCCCCCACCATTTCTGGCGAGTACCTCTTTATTTTTACACAAGCTTGAGGAGGATAGCATATTCTTGAACTATAAGCTCATCCTTCGGACGATTCCCTCAGAGTATGTTTAACGAACCCTAAGAAGGAGTGGTTTGATCCCATATGGGTCTTTCAATGCTTATTTTATGAGTCCAAAGAAAGAAAACTCAGGGGTTTTTCATGTTTAGAGAGTCTGAAAAACACTTAAAGAGAACTCCCAAAATGTCCTTTTTCATAAAGTAGTCTGATGAGATTGAAAAAGAGATAAAATACCGCTCAACAAACATTTTCTTCAAATACTTTAACGAGCGTGAAAAGAACAAGATCGCTTGGAAATATTTTCATGTTTAGGGAGTTTGAAAAGAGCTTAAAGGGAACTCTAGGGGGTTCCTTTTTCATATAACCTTTACGATTCTGAAAAAGTGATAAAAGTTTACTCGGTTACATTCTCCTGTATTTACGAGCACGAGAAAGAACAAAGACTAATCTTGGGATTGTTTTCATTTTTACACAAGCTTAAAACAAAAAAAAACTATGCTTGGGATAGATTTTATTTCTACACAAGCTTAAAACTAGCCAAAAATATGCTTGGATTTGGTTTCATTTTTACACAAGATTGAACTAGAGGAAACTATGCTTGAGGTAGGTGGTTTCATTTTTACACAAGCTTGAACCACAGGAAAAATATGCTTGCGAATTCCCAATGCATAATCCAAGGATGGCTGGTACTTAGCCCCTAGCTTAAGAAGCTAGCAGCTTAGCTTCAGCATGGAGCCCAGAGGTTGTAAGCCTTTCCCCCCAAACTTAGTTTCATCCAATGACACAGGCGGATGAAATGAAGCTTCAAATACTAGATGAAGGACTTGACTCAAATAGAGAGGGGAGAAAATCTATTTCATTTTTTATCGAGCTTTACATAGGAATAGAAACTATGCTCGAGAATCCAGGTTCAATCCCTAGACCTCTGTTTCATTTTTTAACGATCTTGACACAGAAACAAGAACTATGATCGTAAGCTTTGTTTCATTTTTTAATGAGGTTTCTACAGAGATGCGAAAACTATCCTCACATCTAGTTTCATTTTTTAACGAGCTTGAAATCAGAAAACCATGCTCAAAGATGGTTTCATTTTTTTAATGAGATTGAAATACGAAAACCATACTCAAGGCTCTCTTCTTGATCATGGCTTCCAAGAGGACAATGCTCCGGAAGGACACCATGTCAAGGGAAAAAACTCGGTCATGGCTTCTAAGAGATATTCACTTGATGGAAGAAACACACTCTGGAAGGAACATATGTTGAGGGTCGCGAAAGGGGTAAGGAGATTAGGCTCCAATAGCCCTACTGAAGAGATCACCATGTCAACTACTAGATCCAAGTCATAAGAGATTGAAACTTACAGTGAGAGGCTCATCTTCATCAACAACTAAAGGTGTTACACCTCAAAATTACTCACTTCAATAGTGTCACAAGTGTCATCATTAAGAGTGTTGGAAATGTCGCATCTTGTCCGTAACTGTTGCATCTTGACCACAAGTGTTTCAAGTGTCACAAACATCATACTGCCATCTTTCCTATGTCGCACCTCTAACGACATCATAAGGACACTTAAGACACTTCAAAGGTTAGTTTGGAAGAAGAGAAATCACTTGACAGGAAGTACAAGCCTTTTGCCATTGGAAAAACCACTAAAAAATGAATTTTGGAGAGGAGTGCTCCCCTACCCACTGATAGGGAGCGCTGGCGCACCCTTGTACTCTTTGGGGGAGTATTATAACACTCTGGTGCCCCTTTAGGGGGAGCGCTACCCTTTTCTGAGAAAATTTTGGGTTTGTTGAGGAAAATCAGGGAAGAATCCCTTAATTCCTGAAGGAAGTTGGATTCGAATAGGTGGTCAAGGCATGATCTTAGGGGAGATTCTGAACTAAAGGAGAGAAATCCTTAACTCATCCCAAAGATCTCTCAAGTGGTTGAACCTCTCCAAGGTTATATAAGGAGGCCTTCTCATGGTGAAAGGCACAATGGAGATTGAGAATTAAATCAAACTTATGATCTCATGAGTGAGATGTCATAAAAGCAATTAGTGGAGATTACTTGAGTAAAGGAGTTGGACAAGGAGATCTAGAAGAAGTTGTTGCACCTTCATTCAAAGGATTGTAAGTACTTTTACTTATTCTCATTAATAATCAATGCTTGGCCTGTTTATTTAAAACGATGCTTGTTCCACATTAGCTTTTCTGCAGTAGATGGATCTATGTTTGAGCTAATATTAGTAGAGTAGGAAGTCTTTTGTACCTTTGTTTGCTTTACAAGACCTATCAGGGAGCTCATGATCGAAGCTCAACTAGGACTTTGCAAAGACAAACATTGCTAATAAGGTACATATATTTCTCCTTCTCTTTCAGTTATTAGCTTGATTAGATCTAAAAGGAAGTCAGTGTCCATGTTAAGAAATTTTATGTCTTGGCCTTAAGAGTCTAGAGACCCAGAGGAAATCTGCTTGTCCGCAAGAGGATTATCCTATAACAAAAATTGACGACTCCACTGGGGAATAACTCTGATTTTTGTTTCCTTTCCCGGATCTTGTTTTGAACCTTTGCCCAATCATTTGACCTTCTCCATATTTTCTTTGGTATTCTTAGAATCATTTGATTTCCTCTTTATGTCATCATGATCACCCTGATTGACTGAATTTTCTTGAATTTTTTAATTTCTGGGAAATGTTCTGAGATTTTGAAGCAGAGCTCTCCCCTGCCCTTGTCATCAAAGCACCAAAACTCCCTAGTGGTCTTACACATAGTGTTATAATGAACTAGTGCCCCTTACACCAGAGCGCTACCCCTTTTTCTGTGGAAAATCATCTAGTTTTTCAATTTATGAGTTCAGTTTTTTATTTTTTCACTTGCTAAAGGTCTCATACTCTCAGTCCATATTGGTGTTGGCCTTCAACACCCTATTTTTTAAGAATTGATCTCTTCTTGTTTGGAAATTTGAAATTTTCTTTACTTGCCTTGAAGGCACTCTTTGTCTTTGCTGACCTAGAGTTAACTTGTTGTTTTCTCCTCTTTTATCTGACTGAGTGGAAGCTTTTGGTGAGGAAATCCAAAGGTCTGTGCAGCTTTTCATTTGATCTTTAAGATCAAATTTCCATCATTTCTCTTTTGTTTGAGGGTTTTTGGTTCTTGTTTACAATTTGGTTATCTTTGTCTTTCATGTTTATTCACAACAAGAGTGTACTTTTGTTTTGTGTGAGGTTTTCTTCTGATTGTTTAATCCTGAAATTTGATTGACATTGGAAGTTTTACATCTGATTATCATTCACATATAAGAGAAAGGACATATTTTAATGATTGGTTTGGATATTAGAAGGCATTTATGAAATTTCTTAGCATACATTGGATTTGATTGAGGAACAAATTGATTGAGGACATTGCATATTAGTGTTTGATAGTGAAAACAACTTTTCACCTTCCCTTAAATAGGTATTCATCGAAAGAAATGATTGCTTATCATCTTTTATGCATTTTTTTGGGAATTGAGTCGTAACGCCATCAATTTCACTTTCATACACCTTTTGAGTAAAGAACAGTTGTAAAATGAAAGCTAATTTAAAATTATCTAGAACATTTTGTTTTTAGGATCTTCCACCAACATTAGACTAGGATTATCACTTTGGATTAGGCTATGAGTACAACTCTCCAAAGTTTTTCAAAACAAACATTAGCATCTTGAGATAGGGAGAGTCAAATCCAATTATCGTATAGGCTTTCTGGGATCCCCCTCTCACACAGGGGTTACGCACGAGGTCGCAATCGGGAGAGCTACATAGATTATCCCTCCATGGTTTGATTGTTCATAGTAGTCAGATCGTATATTGGGGGTCACTTGAAGGTATACCCACTATTATGTGTGGGAGCCTCTTAAGTTGATTTCAGACTTGGTATCTTGCCCATACGTTCGGACTGGACTGTTGATTGTACCTGCCCAGGGGATGATTGCGAGTTGGTGTCCTTAGTTTCCATAATCCTTAGGTACTTACATGAGGTGACAGCGAAGGGAAGTCTCACTATATCTGGGACAGACATTGGTCAAACTCACTCGGGCTCCTTGGAGGGTAAATCCATAATTACTGTGTGGAAGCTTGAACCAAGGTGAAATTCTGTTAAGCAGGTCATCATTGTAACTATTTTTCCATATCCTAGCCCCTTCTTGACTTGATCACGCGACGTTGGATTTCATCACCAACTAGTACGATCATCGAGAGAAGTTTTGTTTGCTTGGTTTTGATTCCTAGATTTTAATAGTGTATGATGTTTCTTTTCGTTAGTTGGCCCTAGATTTTCAACGTGCACTGTTATTCTCCAAAATTGAGCCTATAGATGATAAAGGTCTTCATTGATCATGTAGGATGCAAGGGTTTCCTCTAGAAGGCTACCAACCCTTATCTCCTAACCCTCCAGAAGACAATTACCGTGGAGAGGGAGAAAATCAATCTGACGCTGGGAGTGTTGTTGCTCCTCTGTTAGAAAATTCAGAAGGTGCTTCGGTTACGGTCGAGAATCCCACCCTCCACACTACACCTATTTTGGCAGCCCCTCTCGAACCACTTTTGCTTCGTTTAGACTCCCTTGGTAACTTCATAGACGAAGAGGTACCATGGTTGCCAGAGAGAGATTTCACCGAAACATATATGGGATCTACAGAACCAATATTTGGTGATGAGTATAGGACTCCTATTCGTCCTACCACTGCAGTAGATACAAATACCACACCTGATCATTCTGTATGGAGGACTTCATTAGGGCGTGATCTCTTTGGGCATTTTGAATCCATTCGACAAACCTTTAATCCTCATGACCCTCCCGCTCATGAAATGGGACCATCCGGTCAAACTATCGATCATCCCATCGATCAAGTTATTAACCCTACTGTTACATCATAACAAGTCCATCCTGATGCTAGACTCATCACCTCTACTCATAACCAAGGCACTTCAATCTCTATTGCCACTTTTACAAACCTTCACTCTATAGCGCCACGTGTTCCACATGATCTTGCTGGGAAATCGTCACACCAAAAAATGTAGACCCTTGCCAGCCAAGCACAATCAACTGGAGGGAAACCACCATCTAGTGGATCTATCCCTCCTAGAGGACCACCATCCTATGGTGGGCCTACCCCTCCCGGGGGAAAACCACCTTTTCATGTTCCTCCTAGAAGGAAACCTCCTTTTTCCAGTCACACCCCGGTCATTAATCCACCATTGGCAAGGGGACAACCTCCTTTTTCCAGTCACACCCCAGTCGTTAATCCAATGATAACAGGGGGGTAACCTCTGTTTGCTGGAAACTCATCAAAATCCTGGGGGGTATCTTTAGAAGGCAAGTTTACCCAACCCCATGTTGGGGGGAACTTATCTCATAACCCACAAGGAGGAGTATCAAATCCTGTTCCTTCCAGACCATCTTATGTATAACCTTAATCAAGTGTCCCAAATAACACTTGGGGTCCTCAAGGACAACAACCTTATCCTCCCCAAGGGCCTAATGTTTATCCTCCCCACGGTCCTAATGTGTATCTGCCTCTGGGATCAACTACTTACCCCCCTCAAGGAAAAAATGTTTATCCCCCCTATGGGAAAGTAAATAATCTGTCTTACAACAATCAGAACCCATTGGGTTATCCGCCTTATGCAAATGTTTATCAACCATCATCGAGTCCTTCTTATCCTGGCCAACAACAATCGTATGTAGGAGGACCTACTGGTTACCATTATCCACCTAACCCGGTTTATGGTCCCACTGGTATTCCTATTCCACACCAGTATCATCCACAAGTTAACTGACAACTACCTTTCCTTGCAACTCTAGATCTCCCAGACTTGTCTCGGTTAACCAATGATCCTATTTATCATTCACCGGTTTGGCCAATTATTCCAGCTAAACTTCCTTTTGATATTTTGAAATTTGACGGAAAATCTGGAGAAGATCCAAATAACCATGTGATGACTTTCCATTTGTGGTGTTCACTAAACTCCCTCATGAATGATTCTATACGGTTGTGTCTTTTCCAGTGAACATTAACGGGCTCAAGAACAAAGTGGTATATTGAACTACCACGTGCTTCTTTTCATGATTTCAACTCCCTTGCCATGTATTTCCTCACACACTTTCAACTACCTATTCGTTACGAGACAGGTACTAAACTCTTGACCTCCCTTCATCAAATTAACTCCGTGAATATCTCTGACCATATTCATGAGTGGATATGACGACGAAGGATGATCAAAGTAATCATTCCAGACATATTATTGGCGGAGTGGTTTACTAAATTGCTTCTACCCCCGATCGCTCGTGATGTCGCTATGGGTGGCACTGTCACCAAGGAAGAAGTCATTTCTCGTGCTCAGTACTTAGATTTAGTTTATTCACAATCTGGTACTTTGTATGATTTTCTTCTGAATGCTTCTCGAGCTAATACCGATCCATCCAAGCTGTCATCCTCAACTCATGCGAACAGTGTTATCGATTTCGTCAAAACACAATCTACTTCCCAATCGACTACACTCTCCTCTACCTCCCCCCAAACTCAAATTTCTGAGGTGAATGCAGTTCAATTTTCCCCTTCACAACAATCTCGAGGTAAGAAGAAGACAAAAAATAAATCAAAAAATACCAATAAAAATGAACAACCAAACACCTGCGACCGAAAAGGAACCACAACGGAAACTAAAATTCTAGCGCATCATTTGCGGTGATGATCACTACACTCAAGACTGTCCACATCGCGATCAAGTGGCCAAACTTTCCAAGGGAAATTCACAACCCACTGTGCTTACTCAACCTTTTCCATAGAAACAATCCATGGTTGCTCAAACCCCCTCTCCTGGGGGAAGTTATATCCATCCTCCTAATGAAGCCTCGACAAGTGCACATATTTATATGTTTAATGGGATTAATTTGACCACTTGCTCTAATACATACGACACACCGGTTAAACCTAACAAAGGAAAAATTACTAATGGTATCGATACTTTATCAGATCCATCACTGTCCTCCGTTAGTCCTCCATCGGTTAATCCTCCATCTGGACCACTTCAGATTGATAAAACTATGTTCGACTCTATCCTACGCCCTCCTAAGAGAACTATCCATAAATCTACCTTTAATCTTAGTTCACGTTCCGCCTAGAACTACAACATTGTTGAAGATTTGGCTCAAGCGTCATGTGTTATGTCTGCATTGGAAGTTCTACAACACTGCCCCAATCAACGTAGAATGCTCTTGGCTACTATTGGCGCTGTTGATTCTGAGTCATCCAACCATATCATGTTTAACCTGGATAATTATGAGTCCTGACTTTCTCACCAACTAGCTTTTCAAATCGATGTTGTTGTTCACAATCAACAAATCCACCGAACTATCTTGGATGAGGGAGCCTCTACTTGTGTCATGTCTTTATCCTGTTGGAAAGGTTTGAAATCTCCCGCACTTAACAAATCCTCAATGATGTTATTTGCATTTGATGGGAGAGGTTTTCATCCCCATGGACTTTTACAGTACTTGCCCATCTAGTTGGGCGACAAAACTATCACTGTTGATGTCGAGGTGGTCGATTCTCCCCTCGATTACAAATTATTACTTCGAAGAAGTTGGTTTTGTGCTATGAATGCCATTGCTTCATTGGTTTTTTTATGTGTACAATTTCCTCATCAAGGAAAAATTGTCACTGTTGATCAGTTAGATTTATGCACAATCGATGCTCACGCTCTCGCTACCAACAATATTCCTTTCTTGGGAGATCACAGAATCATGTATGAAAGCATTGGTGTTGGATTACTGAAAGATTCTAGCCTCATGGGTACCTTCCCTACACCACTTCCACTGACTACACATTATATTTCCACTATCGATATGATTTCGACCGCGGCTTATCAATCTTTGGAATCATCTGACCCTTGGATTGTATCTAGTCCGTTGGAATTCGATGCACTAGGTGACCCCGTGCCACTTAGTCCAGTCGAAGCATCATGTGTTTCTATCCAATCCGATTCTTCCTCTTCGAATGACCAACATCTATTGGTACCCGACAGTTACTCGATGACATCATGGTTAAGTCCCTTTTCATTTGCGATTGACTACATTTCCCCAATTTTTCCCCCTGATAAATTTATTATGGAAATGTTGAACATTGACAAGCTACCTTGGGATGATAACCATCATTGATCCTCTTTTCTTCCCCATTGTGAAGAACTTCGGGAAGATATACTGTCTATCTCCCCTCCTGATGTCGATTTTCCATCGTCTCCCTTGCCTTCAACTTCCGATGATTTGGATCCGGTAGTTGACATGGTGATCTCTTCGGTAGGGATATTGGAGCCTGATCTCCTTACCCCTGCCGTGAACCTCGACATGTGTTCCTTCCAGAGTGTTTTTCTTCCATCCAGTGAAGATCTCTTGGAATCCATGAACGAGTTTTGTCCCTTGACATGGTGTCCTTCCAGAGTGTTATTCTCTTGGAAGCCATGATTAAGTAGAGGTTACGAGCATAGTTTTTCTTCTCTGTAGCAAGCTCGTTGAAAAATGAAACAGAGGCTATGAGCATAGTTATTTTCCTGTGTCAAGCTCATTAAAAACTAAAACATCCATCTAGGGATTGAACCTGGAGGCCTGAGCATAGTTCTTTTCCCGTGTTAATCTCGTTAAAAAATGAAACAATCACCTCTCTTGAACCTTCTTTTCATCCACTCTTATCCTTTTTCTCCATCTAGTAGAGAAATTGGTGACAACCTCAAAGTCGGTGAATGAATTGAAGCTTGGAGGGCATGTCTCTAGCCTTTGATGATCATTCTAGAGTTAAGCCACTAGATTTTTCAAGCCGGGGGCATACCGAGCTTAGTCTTTGTTCTTTCTCGTGCTCGTAAATACATGAAAATGCATCTAGGTAAACGTTTTTTTCTTTTTCAGACCTGCATGGATAGACGAAAAAAGAACCCTCTGGAGTCATCTTTAAGCTCTTTTCAGACTCTCTAAACGTGAAAAGATTGTCGAGTGATCTTGCTTCCTTTCCCACTCGTTAAAAGGTTTCAAAGGGCATATTTCGAGTGATAATTATCTCTTTTTCGGCCTCGCAAGACTAACATTACGAAAAAGAACAACATTGGAGTCATCTTTAAGTTGTTTTCAGACTCTCCAAATATGAAAAACCACTGAGTTTACCTTCTCTAGACTCTTTAAACAATCATACATTGAAGGGCCCATACGGGACTAATCCTTTACTTCTTCCAGTTCGTTAAATAAAGGAAGAGGGACTTACTGAAGGTGAGTTACATCGAGCATGTGTTACCCTCCTCGAGATCATTAAATTAAAAAGAGGTACTCATCTATCTGGATGGGGGAAAAATTGGAAGAAGCAAGCTGAGCAGTTTTTGAGAACGTTACCAGTAATCCTTACAGTCACCCTTGAACACAACATTTTGTCTTTGCATGCATTTTAATCCACTGAATCTCTGCATTGAACCAATCCCATGAGTTTCCTTACTCCTTTGGGTCACCCGACGCAAGTCACTATATCCATTGCATTATCGTGTTTTGGTCTATGTCATGTTTCTGCCGTTGTGCCTCAGTGTTCAAGAGAAGTGTCTGCTGAAAGAGTCAACCATCACAAATCCATGTTTCAATATCTGTGTCTGTCCATTTGATCCACCAAATTACATATTTATGTCAGTTTCATGTCATTTATGAGGGATACATCAAGGCCCTCCTACGACAAGTCTATCCCTGTCGACTTCAACACATTATCTAGGGATTAGACCTAGAAGCCAGTCAGTGCCTTAGGACTTGTATGCCTGAATGGCAGGCCTCCTCGCATCTGACAATGGGTTTACATCATTGACCTCTGATTGGATGATTCCACAGATGTTCAAATTTAGCACATTTATTCACATTCGTTGGAATGTACTAGAGTACCTTGGGAATCATCGACATCAATGGTGATCTCCCTCGCGCTTGTTAACGGTTTACCTCATTGACTTGTAATCAAGTGGTTTCTGCCATGTTCGACGTGAGGACATATATTCACATGGTTAGATTCATACTACATTGTGATCGACAAGAAGACATTGGGTTGAGTTATCACTCCGATATATACTTTTCCCAGGTTGCAGAGGAGTTCTCTTGAACTATGACACATATATTGTTACATAGATCCACTTTGTATTGGTTGTTTCTATGTCTTGTCATCTCATAGATCCACTATGTATTCTTTGTCGCTACGATCAGTTCAGGTCATAGGAGTATAGATCCACATTGTATCTTTAGTGGCTATACCATTTTGTCAATATAATCATGGATCCGCAGCAGGGATGATTTTAAGGATGGAAATTTATTTTAAAATGTAGAAACCTTGGCGAATCTTACTAATCCTTCATATTCCAACTGTAAATGATTGGCGATATTTTTGTAAAAATATTCAAATTTCTAAGGATTTTATATAGTTTTTATAAAATTTTGGCAATTTTTAAGGTAAAATAATTTTATCCTATAGAATTTGGGCGAATCATTTTTAAAATAACGAATCTCATTTTTGGAAAAACCATGGAAAATTAGCCCATGAGAGAAATTTATCCCCTAAAATCATCCCTAAATTCCATAGTGTATTTTTTGGCGGTCATACCTAAAAAAGTCTTTATCACTCAAGCATAGGTATGCCTGCCTTGGGTTTTAAACATGTCATGATATTTGTTTGATGGTTGTGTGTAGCTTCTTCCAACTTCTCTGTGTCCATACCCTTGCTCAAAAAAGTCTACAAAGTACTTCAGTCATCATTGTTTTCTAACTTCGTACTTTGGGGGGCAATCTGTTACACCTCAAAATTACTCAATTCAATAGTGTCACAAGTGTTGTCATTACGAGTGTTGTAAATGTCACATCTTATCCACAAATGTCGCATCTTGACCACAAGTGTTGCAAGTGTCACAAACATCATACTGCCATCTTTCCTATGTCGCACCTCTAACGACATCATAAGGACACTTAAGACACCTCAAAGGTTAGTTTGGAAGAAGAGAAATCACTTGACAGGAAGTACGAGCCTTTTGTCGTTGGAAAAACCACTAAAAAATGAATTTTAGAGAGGAGTGCTCCCCTACCCACTAACAGGGAGCACTGGTGCTCCCTGGGTCTCTTTGGGGGAGCGTTATAACACTCTGGTGCCCCTTTAGGGGGAGTGCTACCCTTTTCTGAGCAAATTTTGGGCTTGTTGAGGAAAATCAGTGAAGAATCCCTTAATTCCTGAAGGTAGTTGGATTCAAATAGGTGGTTAAGGCATGATCTTAGGGGAGATTCTCAACTAAAGGAGTGAAATCCTCAACTCATCCCAAATATCTCTCAAGTGGTTGAACCTCTCTAAAGTTATATAGGGAGGCCTTCTCATGGTGAAACGCACAATGGAGATTGAGAATTACATCAAACTTATGATCTCATGAGTGAGATGTCATCAAAGAAATCAGTGGAGATTACTTGATTAAAGGGGTTGGACAAGGAGAACTGGAAGAAGTTCCTGCACCTTCATTCAAAGGATTGTAAGTAATTTTACTTGTTCTCATTAATAATCAATGCTTGGCCTATTTATTTCAAACTGATGCTTGTTCCACATTAGTTTGTCTGTAGTAGATGGATCTATGTTTGAGCTAATCTCAGTAGAGTAGGAATTCTTTTGTACCTTTTTTTTATTTACAGGACCTATCAGGGAGCTCAGGATCGAAGCTCAGCCAGGACTTTGCAAAGACAAATGTCGCTAATAAGGTACATATATTTCTCCTTCTCTTTCATTTATTAGCTTGATTAGATCTAAAAGGAATTCAGTGTCCATGTTAAGCACTTTTCTGTCTTGGCCTTAAGAGTCTAGAGACCGAGAAGAAATCTGCTTGTCCACAAGAGGATTATCCTATAATAGAAGGCTTGGGAGACAATGACACATAATTGACCTGTGGTGGGGGTGATACTGTTTGCATATAAGAACCATTTAGGGAGGTCATGTGGTTGATGGTGAAGTTAGAGAAAATGAACGAAAGTTGATCAATAGTCACACTTCTTCCATTGTGAGGGAAAGATATCACACGAAAAAGAGTGGACATGATGTATTTCATGGCATAGACGTAATCTCTCCCAAGGAGTAAATCAAAATACAAGGGGTCTTAGACTACCATAAAATCAATAAAGACAGTTTTCCCTCCCAAAGTTATGGGAAACTGAGGAAGGACTCCTAAAGGGTGACTGGTTCTTCTGTTAAAAGCTACGAGATTCTGCGTAACTGACACAAGTTGAGGAAATCCTAAATCTTTCCAAGCAACAGAGGAAAAAATACTAACGGACGAACCTTCATCGGTCAACATCTGAGGAACATCTCGACCAAAAACCTGTATGGTAATCTTGAAAGGAATTTGAGAGGGAAGATGAGGTCCAGTCAGCGCACCCGAATAAAAAAGGATGGCTTCATTACTTGGAGGAGGTTCCAAGGGAGAAAGAGGAATACCCCCCAACATGGTAGATTATATATCAACAAGAAAAAGATGGGAAATATCAGGTTTACTCTCTAGCGAGAGAGTAGGATTGACCGATGATGGGATTAGATTGACCACTTGGGTTTCATTTGCCAAGGGGAGAATGGGGTCGATGGGCGGAAACAGATCGACCGCTTGAGTTTCACTCTCTAATAGGAGAGTGGGATCGACCAAGGATGGGATCGGATCGACCACTTTTTCAAATGGTTCAACTAAGGACGTGACCATACTGACTACCTAATCAACCAAACTGACCGATGAAGGGACCGGATGGATCATTCCATCAACTACAGGTTGATCGAGAGTAAGCTTGAGATAAGCAACTGGAAGTTGAGGTTGGGAAACAATCATGTCTTCGAGTAATTTTGAGGCTTCGTCCATATGAGGGAAAAGGTGAGTTTGATGAATCCCTCTGCATAACATACATGGGAACTTGACTCTACTTTTCTTCTTCCCAATGGTATCCTGACTAGTTGACGGTAGGTCATCAACATGTCATTCAGAGGCTGATGACATGGGTTGGTGAGGGTGTGTAGACCATGCTTCTATAACCTTGGATAGACTAGGGAAATATTTAAGAAGATGGCTACCCTTACAAAGCTTGCAGGGGTACTTGGTCTTACGGGTTGTTTAAGTGATCTTGGAATCATCAATACTCCCAACATGATTATTAGTAACTGGTTGTTTTCCAACATGTCCGACAGTGGTTGGAAGTTTGAACCCTTTCTTAATTTTCTTCTTCTTAATCTTCCTTTTCTTATTCTTCTTATCCAACAAGTTGCTAGCTTCAAAGATTTCACTCAGCGAAGAAGATGAAACAAAAGAAGACCTTGCGAGTGAAGAAGGTGAAGAATATCTTACTAGTGAAGAAGACAAAGGATCAACATGAGGTTGATGTTCTTGGGGGGAATTTCTTACAACCGATGCACTTGATGCATTCGAGATTACCTGAGTGGAAAAAAACCATACCAGTAATCCAATTGTGAGACTTGGAAGGCTCAAAGTAGCGATGTGAGGAGGACCAATGTTTCCGTAAGAAGGAAAAACAAAAGGTTCCCCTGGCAAAGGGGTTCCCTCATTGATCATTCTGGGGACTGATGCCATTAAAAACATATCCAAACTTGAGTCTTCTAAGGGAAAACAAATAGCACACGCTAAAAAATATAGGAAGAAAGCAAACAAACAAAACCTTCTCACAATGAACACACTAGTTGGTGATGGAATCCAACATCGTGGGGACAACGTAAGAAGGAGATGAGATAGAGTGGGTGGAAAAGTTATGTTGACGACCGGCTTAACGGACTTACTGTTAGAAAAACAGGACCGCGGTGCAATAAATTAAAACAAATGCAGAAACAAAACACAGAAGACACACAATACAAGAGAGACACAGATTTACGTGGTTCACCTAGTGTGGGCTACATCCACCAGAGAAATTTACAGGTCCTTCCTTTATTATTATCCAGCAAATGAAGGGATACAACCTACAACAAAACCCGTTGTAACTTCCTCTTCTTTCTCTCACAGTCTCCTCTCTCAGAATACAATATTCACCACACATCCATAGTCGCGATACATTTCCCTCATAAAAGAGGGTTGCCTTCTAGGGAAAAAAACACTAACATAATCTCTACCGTTAGATATGCGACCTTATAATGAACGGTCTAGATTTACAATGAAATTACAATATAATTTTACAAGGAAATTTTTCTTCGGGGGCTTTGCCCCTGAACCCTCGCTTGCCCCCAGAGCCCCCAGTCGGGGGGATAGCCTCCCTGGACCCCACAGAGGGGGTACCCCCCCTCTGCACTCCCCCGCATGGAAGAGTGTACATACTTCTGGGGTGTAAATACTTCATGGGGTATAAACACAGCTGAAAGCAAGGACCTATGAATCCGGAAGATAATCAGGCTCCACAACCAACAATCTCCCACTTGGAGACTGATCTCAACAACTCCATCGCTGTTGTATATGCTGGACTCTGAACCTTCTTAGACCTGGAAAATTTCTCATTTTCATCTTCATTCTTGAAGACCAACTGAAACTAAGCAGGAACTTTGTTTCTCCCTGGTTACTCCCTTTGTTAACATGTCTGCAAGATTTTGGCTAGTGTGTATCGTTTCCAGCTTCAATTGTCCATCTTCCAAGGCAGATCATATGAAGTGGTACCTCAACTGTATATGCTTAGTCTTCGAATGGAAGGTTGAGTTCTTTGCAAGGTGAATGGCACTCTGATTGTCATATTACAACTTGTTGTTCTCCTGCTTCTTTCCCAATTCCTCCATAAACCTTTGTAACCAAATCATCTCTTTACTAGCCTCTGTAGTAGCAACATACTCTGCCTCTGTTGTTGAAATTG
>JZKD02S1917346.1:326258-342494 GCA_000966675.3 Picea glauca
TCTAGATGACATATGAGGGTCCTCCAACTTCGTAAGGCCATAACTCTCAAACTGTGAGGAGTTATGTGACATTCCACATACCACCAGAAATGGAATGACATGTAATATACATATATAATAGTATTACCTACAAATATATCAAAACTCATACGGTTATTCATCAAACAAACTTGGGTCCATTACCTAAACCTGGGGTGTCCAACTTCACATGGCCATAACTCTCTAACAATGAGTAGTTATGTGACGTTCCACATAACAACGGAAATGGAATGACATGTACTATCAATATAGAGTAGTATTACCTTAATATATATTAAAAATTATACCATTATACATGAAGCAACCTTTGGTCCATTACCCAAACCTTTGTGCTACCAGACTTTCTTCAAGGGTTGACATCAATGACAACCAACCTTAATCAACAGTTCTCTGCCTGATCATCGAGATCTTCTTGTCTTTTCTGGATGATTCGTCGAACACCTCTGAGTAGTGAATTCATACACTCATAGTGGACTCCTACCCAAGTTTTGAAGATCTTGAAGTTGTTGCTTGAGCTATGAAGACCTCAACTCTAGCCATCGGGTGTTGTTGGCTTCTTGAAGATGGATACTATACTTGTATATATTTGATTTTGAGATGTATATATGCTGTGTATTTCTCACAGCTACACTTTATATAGTTATATAACATGGATATGTAATGTATTTTATTGACAGCCATGAATTATTTCATCCCGAGCATGGGTATGCCCGCCTCAGAGAGACAATTGTTATTTTGCAAATGGTACTTCTTGAACTCTGGTCCCGGGCTCACTTATTTTGTACATTAGCGAAGATTTTGTAATGTATTCCGGCCATCAAATTCTCTTCTCACCTCAGACACTAGGGGGTGTCTATTATAACCCTAAATTTCTCTACAGATGCATACCTAGCCTTTGGCCCTCTTACTTGCATTTTTTGCCAAGCCATCATTGAGTTTCTCTTCTAAAGAACCAAAATTTTGAATATGTATGCGCCCTGCACCAATACTTCCCATGTACATATGCTTGTTGCACCACTACAACCCGTGTACATATGCATGCTACACCACAACATCCTGCGTATACTTGCATAAGTTGCAAAAAGTAAACAGTTGCAAGGAATTCGTTGAGATTACGGGCTATTGGGTAGTTTCCCAACTAATCCACAACCTATAGCTTGTCACCAAACCGAATAACCATCCTTTTTTCATATAAAATGAGGTTTTGGGGTCTCATTTTACATCTAGACATAAGAATAGTGAAACTCTACCTGTTTCACATCCCCTCCTTGCCCAAGTCATTGCAACCCTTTTGTGAGAATTGTCTCTGCATTCCACAATTAGCCCTTCTTCCTCCATCAGGACCCATTAACTTCCCAAGAAGAGATCAGAAGGTTGAGAGGAGAATACATACAAAGGTACTCTTGGAGCTTGGTGAAGAGGAGCCTGAACCAGGTTCATGGAGAAGTAGCCGACTTTGGTTGTAAAGGTATAATCATTGAATTATCAATAAAAGAAGTACTTTTCCTATCCCAAATCATGGTGTATTGAATGATTTTAATGGCTTATGTTTTGACATTCTAACATATAAACCTAATTTTTATATAAATAACATTATTGTAGCTTTATGTTTGTCTATCCTTGAATGCAATCCAGCCTTGGGAGGAGGCGTGTAGTCAACGAAGATTTCAAGTGCGAGGGGATCATCACTGGACGCGAAGTAGAGGTATAGTTCCTCGATCCCTCTCATCTTTTCTTTTCTTGTATGAGTTTCGATATGTTTGAGGTAGTTAGATAAGTAGTTGAATTTTATATGGTTAATTGATCAACCTACATTTTGAACCCTAGTGTAGTCATAGGGGTGTTTTTCTCGCTAGCATGGGTTTTATAGGAAGATATGTGAAATAGGATATCGGGAGAAATGAAACTACAAATTATTCCGACTGATTCATCCATTCAAATTAGATACTTGGATTTTTCTATGGATAATGTCGATTATATGTCTGTGTCCATGGTTAACCTATGCAATCCTTTGCTTTGAATATGCATGACCATATTCTCCTTCCATGCAAAGTAATTGTAAGGTGTAAGAATGAATTCTTTTGGGAATTCTATTTTTCCGCTGTCTTCAATCTTTGGTACCTACAAAAATAATTTGGTGTAGATTTTTCTTAGCAGTCCATCATCTCTAATACCATGTAAATGTGTTGAACCTGCACATAATAGATATATCTAGAAAATACCACACACATTTGCAGAGAGATATTGAGAAAGAAGAAGCAAGAGTGAAATAATGGAAGAATTCTCATTAACCGTAATGAATAATAAATAATTTACACATGATATACTCTGTATTGTTAACATCATATTCTGAAATTTTTACACAGGAAAATACAACCCGTACTATTTCCAATGAAATTTGTATCTATTCATTTTGACTCTCTATGAATATGTTATGACTATTTTACTCGGAACACCTGTTTATGACTAGCTTCAGGACTAGTAAACAACCCTATATTCCACAGAGTGTATCTCCAAAATTATAGCAAATAAAGATATGAAATTTTTACCATAGGTACCTAGATATGTCTTCTCAATACCATAATAATTTCACCATCTGAATCGTTCTAGAAACAAATTTATAGTGAAAATGGTAAGATGACCTGTAAATAACATACCTTAGAACACATCACCAAAAGACTTCATCCTCCCTTGAAATCTGGGCTTCTTTACTTCAGATTTCCTCTGAAACTCAACTTATATCTCCTTGTTCATTAAAAAACTTGGGTGTGTTGAAAAATGAATGTTTAATGAGATGTATTTATACCCTTTATGTCACTTCCTTTTACTATTAGGGCCAACCTGACACTTTCTTATTTTGTAATTATTTTCTTTAATTATCTTCAGGGCCGACCTGTACTTCCTTCGTCAATTCACTTTGTCATATTCAAAAATTCATTTCTCTGCAACCACGAGGATCCACGTGACATGCCACCTACCACCGAAAACAACATGATGTATACTATCCATCCATGGGTGTTGTATCTGCATGTGCACTATCCTTCATGTCCAAATACCTTCATCAATATTGCGGTCCAAAACCAATGACTAGGGTTGAAATCAATGAAAACAACCGATCTTCCAAAAATCTCCCCCTTTGTAATTGATGGAAACACTCATGCTTCCCCTATCATCATGATCCCAATTTCTCTCCCCCTTTGACATCAATGGTAAAGGGTGGGGTTTATCCCCCTGATTTCAATGGCATAAGGTGACCTTCTTCTTTGGGGATGCTCCCCTTGAACATGTGGCACTCAATAATACTTCATCCTTATTTTTGGTCTTTGGGACTTTTTCTTCCTTTGAATCCTTTTGTGTGGCTTTTGTCTTCTCTCTCTTCTTCATGTCTAGGATCTATATGTTGTTCAGTCTTCTTGTTGCAGTTGCAACCAATCTTCCTGAGTTATTTTCTCTAATTTTGCATTTTCATGTGTCAAACATAAGAGTGTATCCTTGATCACATATTTTGTTGACACTGAGGAGATTATGCTTCAGATCTTCAACCAATAGAACTTTTCCTGCTTTTACATTTTCACTTCCAAGATATACAGTTTCTTTTCCAAGTATTTTGGTAGATGAGTCATCTCCAAATGCAACATTTGCACCCTTTTTCTTCAAACTAAAAAATTTTCTTTGATCTCCGACCATATGAGATGAGTACCCACTATCTATGAACCATTCTTATTCTTCTTTTTCATTCTTTACCGACTAATGCTATTCGACAATTTTCATTGTGTGGAATTTCTTTCCTTTTCCATTTTGTAGTTGGTATAGGGACATTTGGCATACGATTATCTTCCTTCATCTCTCTGCAATCTCGTGCTTTGTGACCAAGATTATTGCACTTGTAACATACAATATTTTGATCCATTAATGGGTCAAATGGATTATAATTTCTATTGATAGGTCTACGAACATTTCCATATCTATTATTTCCACCATTCATGTAGTTTGTGTAGTTATTCCTTTCATTGATTCTACAATTGATTGCCTTGTGTCCAAAATTTACACAAGTATAACAATGTCGAAGAAAGAACTTTTGATACCTAGGAGTAAGTGATTTTCTTTGTGGTGTAGTCCATCTGGGTTCACGATTTATTCTTCTGTAGTTTCCTTCATAATGATTGCTTTCATACCTGATGGGAGAGGATCTTCTCGATGTCTCATTCCTTCTAAATTCTACTCTTCTATCTTGTTGTTCAACTTGCACTAGAGTGTTGGTTTCATCCTTTTCATCTTCCTTCTCTTGTTTTGTTGTCTTCAAATTGTCATTGTATCCTAGTCCTATCTTGTTGTTTGGAGATGTTTGATTGCTAAAGATCTCATCTAATTTTTCAGTTCTTTTTTTGAACTTATTCAATTTTTCTATTGTCAATAGTAGCTCCCCTTTTGTGTGATCCAATTCTTATTTCAATTTCTCACAATCTTCTAATTGTTCCTTCAAGCTACCAATGGTCTTTTCAAGCCTGTAATTTTCTTCTTCACAACTACTCAATTCACCTTTTAGTATTATGTTTGTGTTTCTAAGATTGTTATTTTAAGTTTCAAAATTCTTCAACTTTTCAAGATTCTCATCTTCTTGTTCACTCTATATGTTGTCTTTTTATCCCCAAAAGGAATCAAGGTTTTTTTCCTCATTTGAATCTTCTTTATAAATGATTTCTTCTTCTTTATAACTCTTGTGATCTTCATCCTAGGTTTCTTGGCTTATGAAGATGACTTCTCCTCCATCATTATTTTCTTCATCACTCTCATCTGAGGAGATGCCATCATCCTTGGAGTATAAGCTCTTTTTATTGTTGAGACTTCTCTTTTTATAGTAGCAACTTTCAACAATATGTCCTATTCTACCACAGTTAAAGCATTTGAGAGGAGACTTACCTTTGTATCTTCCAGTTCCCTTCTAGAACCTTCTTATGAAATTTGCTATTTCTTCATCAAGGTCGTTATCCTTGTCTTTTGTCTTTGTTATGGCTTTAAAGGATGCTTCATTGTTTAGTTGGTCACTTTCTGTACCTATTCTCATTTCATATGATATAAAAGACCCATGTAATTCATCCATTGCCATTTTTGTCAAGTCCCTAGTTTCTTCAATGGCGGAGACCTTAGCATCACACTTCAAGAGAAGTGATCTCAACACTTTTTGTACAACCAAGGATTCATTGAGCTCTTCACCTAATCCTCTGATAGAATTAACAATTTCATCAACTCTAAGAAAATAGGTTGCAATATCTTCCTTTTCATCCATATTCAAATTTTCAAATTCTTCTCTATGTTGTTGAAGATTGACCTACTTAACTTTTGGATCACCTTCATAGATACTTTTGAGTTTGTCCCATATCTTTTTAGCAATGCTGTAACCCATCACTTTTATAGGAATGGTTGGTGCCAATGCTCCTAGAATAACATGTCTTTCTTTTGAATTACAACTCATAAGATTCTTATCATTTGGATCGGTTGGAGCACTATTTTGGATTACATAGCCATTTACAATTGAGTACCAAATGTCTACTCCCAAAGCTGTTAGGTAAGTTTTCACTCTTTCACTCCAATATGAATAATTGCTTCCATCAAATCGTTGAATCCCATTTGAAATGTGCTCATGGTCACCCATCTCTGCTCAGGTTTTCCATCCATTGGTTAAATTGCTCTGAAGGTAACTTGCTCTGATACCAATTGTCGATACTAAGAGGGGGGTGAATCAATATCAAGTACAATTAAAAGAAAAAAAAAACAACTTATACTTAAAAAATTCAATTATATCCAATGAGTAATGAACAATAGTATAATATTTACACCAATACACCACAATAAACCATGCACAATATGTGAGAAATAATCAATAAATATTGTTCAAGGGAAGTAATGACTTCCAAAGGTAGCTACACCTTCCAAATATAAAGGGAGGGATAAACCACCCAATCATCCAAATATAAAGAGGATACAATAAATCACCCCAATCAAGGGAGGGATAAATCACCCAATCATCCAAAGGTAGCTACAACTTCCAAATATAAAGGAAGATACAATCATCCAATATAAAGAGAGGGTTGAAACCTCTCCATCCTTTCCCCTTCCTTCCACCCAAGAATATATGATAGATAATAAAACATTACATTAACTTATCACCATCAACCAACCATCACATAGAACCTGATAATGCTTCCTGAGACTTCTTCAACTTCTGCAATTCTTCAATTCTTGGAATAATATGATCCTGTAGATAATATTACTCAATGTATTCTCTTAAACTCCTCCAAGTTTCACTCCTTGAATCCACCCAGAAAATGATTTATAGAGAAAATGGTAGACCTTATTCAATTATGATTTATTCAGGAGAGTGAACTTGTACAACATGCCCCACACTCAATTGTTAACATCATATTCTGGAATTTTTACACAGGAAACTAAAATGCGTAATATTTCCAATGAAATTGGTCTCACTTCATTTTGATTCTTTATGAATACATTATGAATGTTTTACCCGGAACACCTTTTTATGACTAGCTTCAGGACTAGTCAAAAACCCTATCTTCCACAAAGTGTATCTCCAAAATATAGCGAATAAAGAGCTGAAATTTTTACCACAGGTACCTAGATATGTATTCTCAATACCATACCAAGTTAACCATTTGAATCGTTCTAGAAATAACGTTATAGATAAAATTGTAAGATGACCTATAAATAACATACCTTAGAACACATCACCAAAAACTTCATACTCCCTTGAAATCCGGCCTTCTTTACTTCAGATTTTCTCTGAAATTTGACTTATATCTCCTTGTTCATTGACAAAATTGTGTGTGTTGAAAAATGAAAGTTTAATGAGATGTATTTATACCCTTTATGTCACTTCCTTTTAACACTAGGGATGACCTGATACTTTTTTATTTTGTAATTCATTTTTTTAATTATCTTCAGGGTTGACCTCTACTTCCTTCTTCAATTCACTTTGTCATCTTCAAAAATTTATTTCTTCTCAACCATGAGGATCCACGTGACATGCCACCTACCACTGAAAACAACATGATGTATACTATCCATCCATGGGTGTTTTATATGCATGTGTAGTGTCCTTCATGTCCAAATACCTTCATCAATCTTGCGGTCCAAAACCAATGACTAGGGTTGACATCAATGACAACAAACAATTTTCCAACAACTCTCAGTATCCAGATCCCAGTAATCCACGAGCAAATATAGAAATATCACTTGGGCCCTCATGCCTTTGAGAACCAAAAAATTATATATCCCACATCTTTTCAAGGCCATTTTGGCCCCTGGATCTCTCTCCACTACCACATCTACCTCCTCATGTTCTCTTTCTCTCCACTCTAGCACCATCCTGCAAGAGTCAAACCCTTTTTTGAGTTAGCAACCTCTAAAAAACATTTTTCATGGACATATACATGAGATGTAGTGTACATAGTTGCATATAGAGTTTCTTATACATAGGATATTTTTTAAACAACCACGTATAAGCATGCATATACGTGACCCGATGAACTGTAGCCCGCGTACACCTAAGTTTTCAAATTGAACCCTAAATAACTTAAAAAATGGAACCTAATTACAAAATCTAATCCACGAAAAAGATAGAGGAGAGAAAGATGAGTTACCTGGTCCAGATGGTCATCGCTTCCCTCGCTCGTAGCTCTCGTAATCACTAGTTGAATTTTGAAGGCAATTTGGTCCAAAATCCACTATTTGGGTAAAAAATACAAATGGTATAGTAAATTTGTTTTTTTTTACTATTTATAGCAAAATTGTACCCACTTTGCATAGTTTCATCCAATATTTTGGCCTAATGGACTAATACAATAGTGGATGGAGTTAGTTTTTGTAGCTTTATCTAGGGATTCTTGTGGTTTTTAGTGCCATGTCGCCCATTTGTAACTTTGGATAGGTATTCTCGTTACCCAACATATAGGATAGGTATCCAATCCATCATGCACACTTGAATCATCCTATGACTATCACTCATATGCCTTAGGTTCTAACCCATTTTATAGCGACACAAAACCTTCTATCTACAACTAGAAGTTTTGTTATCAAATGATAGAGACTTACCAAACATGGGTACCCTAGTTAGATCCCATGCTTCATTCAGTGCCCATGCAGAGATTTTGTCCGTAGGACCGAGAGTCCATTATAGCTAATACATGAATTTATGTTGAACCTCATTTCTTACCCATAAACATGCTAACCTATACCTAGAGGACTCCCAAATGAGTTTGATTTAATCTCTTTTCCGACTCATTTCAAAAAGTGAAAAGATTGCCGAGTGAAATTGTCTCTTTCACACTGGTAAATTGGATTTGAAAGGACGTCTATTTGGTGCAAGTTTGTCCCTTTTTCAAACCAAGTAGACTAAGATTACGAAAAAGGACATTTTTTGGTGTTAAGTTCTAATTGCATCTGATGCCCTTGCTTGCAGTATTAAGCCTCGGTTCTCACTTTTGTGTTATAAGCCTCTGACCTCAACAATTTGCAGCATCAACCAACTAGAGCCTTGTTTATATCCTTTTCATATTGACACCCTATACCTAGGAGGAAAAATTCTCCCAAGTGTCCATCTCTTGCATGCACCTCCTTTCATTAAGCATAGGTATGTTCCACTGTTGGAACTAGTTTTGCTTACTTGCAACACTCGTTTTCTCCTCTGTATCATAGAATTCATTTGACTATAGAAAAAAAAAAAAAGACAAACAGGAAGGGAATATTATCTTATATTGGTAGCAGTCATGTTGCCTTTGAACATAGCACAAATGTTTTGAGTTCACTTATCATCAAAATTTTGGGTTTAGCATGACCTTAGGAAGCCGATCTCATTACATAGAGTTTAATGCCCCGACTGGCTACTCTTCCAGTCCCTATGGAGATTTTGATTGATGCCTCCTACATATCAAAGTTTCATCATTGATTCTATGTAGCCAGAGTCTTCCATATGTCTCATGATCTTGTTCAAAGGATGTCTATAAACCTTTGTCGGCCATTCCTCAGAACTCTTGACTTTTCATATCGGCCATACCCTCAGTGTGTCTCAGAAACACATGAAGTTGTAGTCCTATTGCGCACCTTGGTCCTACTTTCCCCATTGGTAGGTAACCTTGAATCCATCAGTCGACATTTCATCATTGGTCACTGACTGGGTAGTTTCCCTTGTGTTCGATGGAAAGAAATCTATTCACACATTGGGATTCATGTACTTTCTTGGATGCCATTAGCCTTATTAGTGGTTTTCTTGCCTTTGTTAGCAATTTTCCTTATCGGTTTCTATTCATAGGGTCTTTTTCATGTACCACTTGCATCTGGCACACGCAAAAGACGCACATGGTCGTTGGTTCTTGAACATATTCTTCGTTCGTTTTCCTCCAAATCATCAAGCTCCTGATTTGTACCTTGTGCTAAATGATGAGAGATTCATTAATGATCTCCTTTTGGCAAGTCTCCTTCCATCTACTTCAACTCATCTATTCTGGAGATGAGACCTAGAGTCCTATGAGTACCTAGAGGCTTGCAGTCATTAGTGGCAGGTTCTCTCGCCATCAACAGTTGGGAATACATAAATGTATCTTGATTAATGGATTCTTCGAGTGTTCGACCCCGACACCTCTATTCACACTTGTAAGAATGTACTCGGTGTCTTGATACCTACTTTCATCATTGGTAGGTTGTCTCGCATTTGTTAACGGTATATGTTAACGACCGGTAATCAAACGAAGTCTCATTGTGTTCGATCTCAACTCCTTTATTCACATGATGTAGACTTACACCTTTGGCAAATTGTGTAGAATACTTGAAGACATTAGTTCATAGTTGCAACTTTCCTGAGATTTTTCTACCTTTAATTGGACCAATACCTATGTGACTTTAGTGATCATGGGAGATCCAATTGTACTCCATTGCATATAGATATCTTTAGATTGATTTAGAGACTATTTTTATTGGTCCTTGTTCATGAGTATGACAACCTTTGGCATATAGACACCTTTGTATTTCCTATCCATGGCCATGGACAATTGTTTGGTATATTTTCACATGGATCTTCAATAATACAATTAAGAAAAATTCCTAAAGGATCTTTCCAATACATATTTTCATTCATTATACAATACTTAATTGCTTGAATCTTAAGAGATCTAACTCTTGCTTGAGTGAAATCAAATGGACATTCAATCTTTTACAAATAAAATATAATGTTTTTTCACCAGGGAAAACAAGAAAATTAATCATGAATTTTTACCACGGGTTGCTGCAAATCTGTCTCCTCATAATCAGTTGAAGGATTTTCTACTATGTATGTAACTTGATTTACTCCAAGGACTCTGCAGTTTGATTCAACTAAAAGTTTTTCTAATCCTTGGCCTTTTATCAATTTTGTTGGTTTTATTTCCAGATCGTATTCTTGGAGCTTAACTATTCATTTCCCTCTTTTTCCATCAGTGTTAGGTTGATTTAGAATCTCGTTCACTGTGTTGCTAGGAACATATGCAATTATTTTGGAATGAAGAACATAAAATCTAAAATATTTCAGAGCTTTCACCAATGCATAAGCTTGTTTTCCATTGTATAATATTTCAATTCTGAATTTCTCAAACATTTGCTAAAAAATGCAATTGGTTGTTCTTATTTTTCATCATTCCCTTGTAAGTGAATAGTTGCAATAGTGTTATAAGATGCAAAGAAAAATATGAGAAATTCCTTAGAATAGTCTGGGCTTGGAAACACTGGTGATTCTCCCAAATCTTTCTTGATTTGATAAAATGAGTATCTAGCTTCTGGGGACCACTTAACCTCATTATCCTTTTTAAGCATATCAGTCAAATCCTTGACTGCCTCAACAAAATTAGGTATACATTTTCTCAAAAAGTTAGTTTTTCCAAGGAAGGACTGTATCTCCTTCTTATTCCTTGGTAAAATGATAACTTGAATTGCTTCAACATGTTGAGGATCAGTCTTGACTTCATCCTTTGATAAAATAAGATCGAGTAACTTTCCTTCCTGCATAGAAAAATGAAAATTTTTAGGATTTAGTGAAAATCCATATTTTTTACATTTAATGAAAGTATGCTTAAGAAAAAATAGTAAGATCATCTGATTTAGAAAAAATAGTAAGATCATATAAATATATTACAACAAACATATCATTTTCTCCCATAAATGTTATGTCCATTTCTCTCTCAAATGTTTCTCCTACATTCATTATCCCAAAGGGCATTTTGTCATACATGAAGGTTCCCCATGGTGTGGTATATGCAGTCAGTTCTCTGTCTTTTTCATGCACAAAAATTTGGTTATAACCTGAAAACCCATCAATCATTGAAATTCTATTAGAACCAACTACTCTTTGCAAAACATGGTCCATTTTAGGGAAATGATAATTATCCTTTTATGTAGAATTATTGAGATTTATAAAATCAACACCAAGTTTAATTTCACCATTCTTTTTTCTAACAGGTACTAAATTTCTAACCCAAGAAGAGTATCTCAAAGGAACTATACTTTTTGCATCCAATAGCTTTTTAATCTCATTTTCAATAACTGGGAATAGGATAGGATTTAATTTTCTTAATATCTATCTAAATGGTTTAGATCATACCTTGAGAGGAATTTTATGCTAAATAATAATGGTGTCATAAGTTTTCACATCTTCATAAGACCAAACAAATACTTCAATAAATCCTTTGAACAAATCAATATAGTTAATTAAAATTAAAATTAAAATTAAAATTAAAACATTGAATTAATAATATTTTAGAATAAACATTAAAACCTAAATAACAAAAATAGAAAACCCTTAAAACTTAATCAAGAATAATTTTAATAAACAATTTCACTAAAATCCTATCCGACGCTTAGGTTTCCCCTCACCTCCAGTATTTATTACCTTCTCTTCTCATCATTTGAACCCAGGCTTCATGTCTTGAAGATGGATCCTGATTTGGATCTGAAACGTCGACGAGCTATTGACAAAACTGTGGCTATTCCTATCAATCCTAAAAATCCCAACCACAAAAATCTTATCGATCAAATCAATATACTTGACCTTTTCATCAACAAGCATAAATTTGGAAAGTTTGATTTTCCTTGGCTCTTGATTAGTCCCAATATTGTGATATTCTACTTCTTCCTTTTGAGGATGAACAATTGGTTTTATAGCAACATCATATTTTTCAAACAACGTCTCCAAAGGCACCAATACTTTTGGAATTTGATTATTTCTTAGCACCATCATTTTATGGCTAGCAATCATATCTTTTAATTTAGGATCTAGATGACTATTTTGATCAATTTGTTCATTATTTTGGTCATCTTCCTAATCAATATGATTTGATCAAAATTCATTAATCATTTCCAAAAAAAATTTAATGCTTGACATTGTCAGGTATTGAAGGTATGCATTTCATTTCAATTTCATATTTAAGATTTGACACTTCAGGAGGTATGAAAGTACTTGTTGCTACAACTAAAGAATCAACATGTTTATTTTCTTTTCTGGGAATTGCATGAATATTAAAATTCAAAAATAAATTTTCAATTAAGTCCCAAGCATAATTTCTATAGGATCTTATCCTAGGATGTTTATCTTAATAAAATTTCTTTGTTTTTTTAACAATTAATTTTGCAGCCCCATAGACAACAAGATTTTTAATTTTCATTTTCCTAGAAACTTCTAAACCTAACACTAAAGCTTCATATTCAAAGACATTATTAGTGTCAATGTTTCATCGAAACCTGCATAGGAGATCTAGCTAAAGCAAGTACAAACAAATCTTATCAAGAAAGGAAGATAGATCCAATATGGAAGAATGAGAAAATATATTCACGCTACTCCAATGAGCTGATGACTGATACATAGATGATTATCAATATGATACAATGAATGAGTGGAATACACTCATATATATGACATAACATTCCATAATATAAGAATGCATGCATCACGCCTCTCTCCCTGGATAAATGCTCTAGAACTGCCTCATACAGATAACCCCAAATTAGGAGGAACGAAGTGAAGATCCCAATCTAACGTTTATAAAGATCTAACTTGTAAAAAAAGGTCGCCGAGATATGGGAATGCCATGGACAGATCGAATCTGTCGTCCTTTAAAATCATTTGTCCGTCCTTTAAGTATAGTATGAGATGTATGCTAAAGTCAACTATAAAGGAAATGGATCTAATTTGTTCTCCATCTTTCATGCATAATAACATAATAGTGATGATCTAAAATAGAAAGTATGAAATAGAACTAGTTAGTTAACTCCGACTGAACTAGTGTGCCAAAAATAGAAATTTCTCCAACACCCCCTTGAACATCACTATGGAGTAAAAATGAGTCCCAAAAACTAGGCCATGTTAGGTACTCATGTACAATGCAACTAATGAACACTGAATAAAATTAGGAAAGAGGGAAAACCATGTGGGAATAAAACCCCCTCTCAAAAGACAATGCATCAAAAGAAGAAAAGGCAGCTGCTAGGAAACTGTGTTCTTCACTCCAAGATGATCCCTTAAAGTTTGAAACTTATTCTCACTGAAAGTATTCTTGAAGATGTAGAAATATTTATGGATCTGATGAAGTCCTTTGGAAACTTGTCTATCCTTGTACCTCTTGATCCTGTGGACCCATCTGCACCTGAAAATATACCAGATCCCAAGTCTGATTCTTTAGGAGCGAGTCATACTCCTTTTACATGGATGCTTGCCATAATGGATTTCCCACAACCTCATTGTAGAGCCGCAGATCAAAATATTGGACCATATAGCAATGCATGGGCATTGTTGGTTTAGAAGATGAAAGTACATAAGAAGGCTCCTCACGATGAGATCGATTCCTACTCAAATCCAATGGATTCCCTGCAAGGACACCTGCTTCTTGAAGTGTGAACTATGCCCTCTTGGGCATCTGCTGAAGCTTCGATGTTGGCTTCTTATCTAGCTGTACTACCTACTTATTTCCATGTACATAATCTGAGTGTATGGAATCATCTTTGATGTCTGAAACTAATGGAAGCATAAGAGCATCTGCATGTTGCACTGGAGGTGCATGCAAAGTACTCTCCTTATCTGTAAGTAGAAAAGAGGAGTCACCATAAAAAAACTTAGTGAATTTATACAACCTTGACTTGTGATCCACCTCACCAATTGCAATGATGGTATTGTCTTGCATGTCAAGTAAAAAAACTAATTTTGATGTAAATTCAACCTTTTTACCTTTTTTGAGTGATCTGATAAACTGAGAGTAGATTCATAGAAATATTTGGAACATGTAAAACATTCTCAAAAATTCCATTATGGATTTCCACTCTACCCTCTCCTTCTACTTCTAATGGAGTATCACCCCCCATGAGAATACAGGGTCTTGAGCATGGACTCAAAGAAGAAAAAAATTCCTCTTTTCTGCAATATGATGGGATGCACTAGAATCTATAATACATGAATCAAATGAGGAACTAATTGCAACAAGATCATGATGATTACCTTTCTTAGGAAAAATATCTTCTTCCTTCTGCTTCTTGACTCCCTCTGGAATGAAGTTTCCAAGGTTGTTCTGCAGAAGTGCATGTTCCATAAGATCGATCTATTTTTTCATGCATGTGGATTCTTCAAGATTTGGTTTATTGTAGTAAGTGCATTTCTTTCCCTCATTCTTCTTCTTCTTGGAATATAAAGAGTCCTTGGAACCTGAAGAATCGTTGAAGGGTTTGGAATATCCCTCCTTCTCGTTTTGTTTCTCTTTTCTGTTCTCTTTGGATGATCCTTTTCCATCATGCATAGTGAGTGCATGTGATTTGGGATCCTTGACTAGGCCTATCTGAATGCATTTTTCCTGCTTAAGTGTGAGAGAATCAATGAATTGATCCATGGTAGGAATGTTCCAATTTGTTTCCATAAGATACCTGCCAGAATGGAAAGTGGAAACATAGACAACATATTCTGGTCCTAGCTTGGCCAAGATTGTTAGAATAAGTTGGTCCACTTGTTTATAATTATCAATACCACAAGATGATAATCTCAATATCAAAGATTTAAACTTAGTGAATAAATCATGTATATTATCAAAACTTTTAGGATCCAAAGTATTCAACTCTACCTCAAGCATATGACCTCTCATCTGATCCTTCTTTCCAAACAAACTTTCTAAGGTGGTCCAGATCTCGTTTGGAGTCTTGCATGTGGAAAAATGAAACCATAGATCAGTTGAAATCAATTAAATACGAAGACTCGTGGCCTCATCCTTTCGGTTTTACCATATTATCTTCTCAATTGCTGATGTAGGTTTTGTTTTTGTCCCCGTCGTCAAGTTGTACAATCCTTTCCTTCTGAGTTGGAATTATGCGTTGGGATTCTGTAATGATCCCAAGCCAAATTCTTTCTTGGAATCACTAACTACTACTAATTTATTGAGTTATTAAGTGCATACAAGATTCATCAACACATGAAGATCACAATATATTCAAGATGTAGAAGCACAAGCAAAGATCTGACCTTTTTATTATGAGCAATGTAAGATCAATACAATAGATGGTCAATCTAGCATAAACCTTAGATGGCCGTACAAGAAATAGATATGAGCTACTACAAAATGCTCCTAACAATAAAAAATAAGCCTCCAAAGGCTGGATATACAATGAAGACTAAATCAAGTAGATCTGAGCCACACTAATGCTCAACCTCCAAGATGGAAAGTGCCCCATCCTGCTAGAATGTTGAAGCCCTGAATAATTCTTCCCTGCTACCAAAAGTGTCCAATCATCCTGAGAAATATGCCAAATGATAGGTCGGGAAACTGTAAGGAAAACCCAGATGTCCAAATTCCCAAATCCACTCTCAAACCCCGTAGATCTTAATTCTTCACTGAATGGTGTGCCCCACTAGATGAATGAAACCCTAGCTGGTTCGGCCCTGATGAAGGAGGCCTCCAAATGCTCTAAAACTCTCCAAGAATATAGATCGGGCTATGAGAACCCCGTGGGAGAAGTTTCTGGCTTAGATCTCAAGCAGATCTCCCTAGATTTGAGTTTTACTGAATCACAGGACGTCCCCTATGGCTCCATGACGTCCCAATCTGCAGACAAATATAGAATGATGATAACCCTACATAAAACCCCTCAAACTGATGGTCCTACCCCTACAAACAAAACCCAACTGTC
>JZKD02S1917346.1:358457-373117 GCA_000966675.3 Picea glauca
ACTGGCCCCACATAACGTGTTACCCTCTCAACATTTCATACACCCCCCCAACTCAAATCCACTTGCCGCCTATCCCCTCCCTCCAGAATCCTACCAAACCACCTACCCAATACTGCCTAGCTCACTCTGCCACTATACCCCACTATCACCTGTCACACGTCACACCCACATACCCATTTACTAATCAATGCCCTCTCCATGACTGTTATTCACCTCGTCAACACCTCGCGCCATAATGGACACCTTTGTTGTACTGTATAACCCTGTTTCTTCACCTATGTGACACTATTTGCAGATCCACACACTGTCGACACCACGCCAAATCCAACTTTCATGCCAACTGCCACAAAAGTTCACTGTCGACAAACGCAATTAACCTGGGTAATTACATTCATCCATTATTTCACCTCAGAACTCTATTAGTCATGGATCCTAAAGAAAAATCCACTGAGATGTATGAGAATCCAATTCTTCCCCCTTTTGTCGACCTGGATCATATTCCCCTGGCAGATAATGATCTGGATTTTATGAACAGAAAAAAATGACTACAGATTATTAACAGATGGTTAACACATAATAACAGAGATACAGTAAAATTGGTTTTCTATTTAATAATGAAATAAGCTGAAACTGTAAAATGTAGCGGAAAACAAGCTTGCTAGAATGGTGGCGGCTTATTTCTGAGAAGAGATGTGACGGCTGTGCTCATTCGCAATAAGATGAGTACAATGAGGCTTTGAAGTCCTTTTTACAATAAACGTGACTGCTAAATCCCTAGACATCCAAAAACCTAACCCTAGGAGATGAAGCGCCAAAAGTCATGTGGGCCCCATTTGGGTAAGTCAGTACTCAACGTCCCGGGGTCATAACTTTTGCATACGATCTTTGTTTTAGGCATATGATAGCCCGTTGGAAATATCTATCCGAGGAATACAACTTTTGAACAAAATTTTATGATGAAATTTTTTTACCGCAACATACCCCAAAAAACGTCGTTTAGGGCCTCAAAATGACTCCGGAAGTTTAAGACCCTAAAAACTACTAAAAATAGTAAATTACCAAAATTGTCAAAAAGTTTTTTTGAGCTAGCTAGAAAAGGTGGGTGGCCACCGATATCTGCCTGGATCATATAAGGACTACAATATTATAGAGCCGAAGTGTAAATTCAACTTCTTCTAATTGCACTTTTGGCTAAAGGATATCTTTCTGGATCAGAGCGGTGAAATTGGACTCTGGGAGTCCAATTTTCTTCTGTACATGTTCCCTCAGACCTTCCACTTCCCAAAATTTTCCCTGAAATGTCAAGCCCATTATCTTCTCGGCCAAAGGGCCATAGTTTCCTCTTCTGGAGAAACCTTGTACACCATTACCCCCAAATCCATAAATCAGAAGTTACAGATCCCAAAAATTGACTCTGCAATCCCATTTTCTCTCGAAGCCCTGAACAACCTCTACCATAATCTCACCTTCCCCCAAATAGCCCATATTTTCGAAATATTTCTGCCAGAATATGCCAGTTTCCCAAGAAAAACCTTCCCTATCCATCGTCCATCTTCTCTGCCAGGGAAAACCAGATTATTGCTATCCTCTGTTACCTATTAGGATACTTTTTAGATGAATGGGTAGATGAACCTATCTTAGGTTTTCTGTCCATTTTTTCCACAAAAGAGAAAGCCAGAGTCCAATTTGATTTTAGTCAGTTTTTGGTGGATAACATACATGAGTAGTTTTTTAGGTTTTCAACAGAAGGAATGTTTAGATATTCGTCAGTGCTGGTGTACCTATTCTTGTTTTCTCAATCACATAGATTTTCATGTGCTCTTCAGAAGTTGGATCAGGAAGGAAACCCACAATCAATGACTTTATGGACCTCACTAGTGAGGAAAAATTCAACTAAGTTCAACTTCAAATATTTCATTGATCAATTTTATCACCTAGTGGTTTGCATTCTCAGCAACAGAAAAAATCCAAGAATCAATGAAGAAGTCTAGAGAATTCTTCACCTCTCGGATTTGGACAAAACAGGAGATTGGTATCTATACCAAAACCACATTGAAATAAGAGTGTATGGATGTGAATTTCCACCATACAGACTGCCAAAATATCTCCCTGTAAGGATCTTTGCATTGGAATATATCATGCAGATGGTGAACTATGATGATATCCATTTTGTATCAGTCAAGAAGAAACAACAACTCACAATCAAGACCCAAATTGGTTCTTTCATATGCAACAACAAAGATGGAGGAGAGGAGGCAGACAACTTCTTGAAACAGATGAACTTCAATCAGAGTTTTGTTGGCAGCCAATTCAATTTTTTAAATTGCCCTTAAAAGCTACCTACACCCATGTCTCTTGAACTTCAAATTTCTGTCGCATTTTGCAAATAGAAGACATTTTTATTTCATGCGACATTTGCAATTGGTTTCAATTTATTTTTTCACAACTGAAAGCATGAAAACTCCCCCATCGTTATATGGACTGTCATGATCTGTTCATTGATATTCTGATTGGTACTTACCTTTGGTTTATTTTTCGATTTATGTCCATTTGCCTATTTATCACTTTGATTGCGCCACTTGATTTTTATTTTATTGATAAGGCATTGAGCATGTTGATTGATGAATTATACTTGATTATATAAGGGCCATGGTGAATTAAAGGTTTTTATATGGTATGATCCTTATTACTATAAGCTCTTAACTTATTGATTTTATGAAATCTCTTGTTGCAATGTTTATAAACTTTGATTATGCAATAAGCGCATGGGTCACTTATGAGTTTGATTTCATATTGAATGACAATGTTTTATACACATGGCGCGTTGGTGAAACATTTGGATTTTTGATTTAATGGTTTGAATTATTGCAATGGCACGTATTAACTTTGGGTTTGATTCTATATTGAATGTTCATGGTTTCAAACGATGCAATGGTGCCTTGGTATCACTATCCACCGTTTAAACCCTTGTGTTAATCGATTAATATGGTTTGAGTGATGTCATAATTGATTAAACAGTACTGTATTGTGCCATTAATGTTGTGCATGGCGGTGAACTAACCCACCACCTTCACACGCGCATATTCATTTGCCTCCCCTTTGAACACTTGCAGCTGTTAGTCCTATCGATTTTTACTCCTGTGTATGGTTATGTTCAATCCAAACCCTACAATGCACCAGCGCCATGGCCTCGGTCGTGAGGGCTGAACCCAATGGATGCCAGACATTGTTAATGTTTGATGGTGCTTACAACGACCTAGAAGAATTTGGATGGCTCCCGTTCATATGAAAATTTGATGGTTATAACCCTAGTGTGGCTCGGCAATTTGCATTAACCTTTGATGGATGTCGAGCCAAGGTTGGGGATGTGCAGTTGGAAATTGATGAGCAATTTCTCAGTCGAGCTACTGGTCTGCCTGTTGTCGAACAGAGATGGTCAAAAAAATGTAAAGTGGAGAATGTCTCGTGGACATTACTCTTTCAGTCACGAAGAGTGAGTTCTTGTGACAAGGGTTTGCCTGCAAATATGCTAAAGCAGCGCTGGCACGACTTGCTGATGGTAACCAAGAAATTCATTACTTGCGAGGGCAAATGTGGTTTCATGTTCTTGTATCACCTTCGGCTACTGATGGTTTTCATGGGCTATGAGCTTAATATGCCGTTCTACTTGCATAGGAGTCTGTTTAAAATGTCCAAAAGGTACAAACGAAACTAGGCCGATGGCAATCTATTTCATTTTGGGTTAATTAAAATGCTGGTGGTTTGTCATTTGGGATTACGTCGGGACTGTTGGAATGATTTTCTTCAACGCAATAAGTTTGAGGACTCAAGCCCATCACAGGTTGACAAACCTGTGGTGAGCGATAGCAAGTTAGTAACCCCTGTCCCTTACAGTGCTTTGCTACCCAAACCTCTACCCGAGTCATCTATTGATCTACCAAATTCCGTGACCACAGATGTGGAAAATGTCAAACCCGTGGCTAAAAATCCCAAAACCAAACCCATTGCCAATTCTAAAGGCAAGAATAACGCTCGATTAATATCTCGCATGGCAAGAAACAAACCTAAAATCTTTGTCAACCCTGACCCTGTCATGATAAGTGAAGATTCTGACTCAAAGATTGAGCACTACCTAGCAAGAGAGTACCCCTATTCTGAAGTCCTGTGTGATAAACCCGCATATGAATTTGTGCAAAAATTGTCACCTTGTTTGCTAAATGATTCAAATTATCCTGGCATAAAAATGCCCTATGAAACCCCTGGTGACTCGTCGAAACCCCCTCCTGTTCTATCTCAACTAGCTGCTCCACCGTGTGATCAGTGTGGCGCATGGTTGGAAAGGTATTACATTGATGTGTCAATGCTGCAATCCAGAATTCATGCCCTGGAAGATCAAGTTGTAAGGCTCTCTGATCAAAAGGGTAATATGCCATCCACTGATAAGAATCAGCAAACAACTGGTTCGATTTTGTTTAAGAACGTGGAGTCGGCAACAACATTCGTCAATTCAAGATTGGCATAGCTAGATCAACCTCACTGGTATGACTTTCACCTATTTATATGGCATAATCATAAACCCTGTTTATATCGTGGGTCTGCTATGTCGCATAAGCATGCACTATTGTATATAATTTGGTTTTGATAAATCAATTTTCATTATTGTTTAAATTTTGATTGGATTTGGTTTTGATTCAAGTGATCGCGAGATAGATTTGATTTGTTGTAAATTGGATGCTCTGTTAATCGTTGAAGTTGTTAATATTTTCTAAACACAGGTTGTTGCTGGTATTCCGATTTTGAACACAGTCAATGGCATGATTTGAATTGGTTATGTTCTATTTGATATGATTGAAAAATGGGTTAATTGTTTTCCTTGTCTTTCGACCAATTCTAAAACTATTATGTTAATACATAACCAGATTGCAACTGATTCAATTCACATTGTTTGACCATTTCGATTCATATATTGTTTGAATTTGATTCTGCCCAGGATTACGATTCATTTCTATAATTAACTTAGTGAAGATTTGTGTCGATTATTGCCCAGTTCATGGATTCTGTTGATTTTATCACGCCCCTGTATGTCGTCTGTGTGGTGATCGATCACGAAAATCGTTGGGTCGATATTCATTGAGTATGATTTCATTCGATTACAATTGAAACAATTTACCTATCGTTGCACTTAATTGAATGATATCAATATGTTTATATGACTGTAACGAATCAATGATGGTTACGATCATTATTTTGGTCATATCTGTGAACCGTATGACACTCAGCGACCAAAGACTATGGCAAAGTTTGTGGATACTGTTATGCATATTTCGTTTTGATTATACTCGTAACAGTTTGATATTTGATTAACACAATGGGAATTTTATGAACAGCTGTAACCAATCGATTTGGATTGTGTTCGATTGTAACTATATCGATTTTGATTACATCACGATTTACTTGTAACTGCATTTGGATATGAAACAGTGTGGTTATTATTTGACCCAATTTAATGGAAATTTAAAAACAGAGCATTCTTATCCTGTTTCGATTTTATCCTTTTCTATTTGATTTAATTTGAATGATAAATTTGCTTGAACCATTAGTAATTCGATTTTAATGTTTATTAAAAGAAAATTAAATTGAATTGTTTTAAAAAGATTTCGATTTGATTTCTATCTGATTCTGTGTGCTATTTTAGACTAGCTACAGAATCAGATGATTCTGTAGCTAAGTCTTTAGAATCAATTTTTTAGTGTTTTGTTACTGAAATATCTTTCTAATTTGATACTTGTGTTCTATTGCAGGTAAATTCAAAATTGCAATTGAGTTGTTGAGCAGTTAGGGGGTGTTTCAAAGATTTTACTTGCATTTTATTTTCTTAGTTTAGGAGATTTTGGGATTTTTCCCTGATTATGTAAAACTGTTTGATAATTATCCACAGGGATGTTTTACCCTGTGGAGAAACTTATATATACTTATGACTTTTGTAATAATGTTCATCCTCATTCGTGGGAGAACAAGGATATGGAGTTATAATACAAACTAAAGCAGAATTGATGTTTTGTCACAGCTTTAGCTTCTCAATATATCAACATTTTGTTTCATGTTTTGTATATCACTTTGTTTATGGTTTATGACTACTTTAGCTATCTAAATCATATGCAAATGATGTAATTTTTATTACGGTTATTCATATCTTGTTTCTTCCAAATAGATAAAAGACATAACAATTGTTAATTCAGTTTATGAATGACAGGTTTATCTTCTTCATAGATTGAATTGTTCTATATAAGTTTTTGCATAACAGGTTTCTGTTATTGCAGGAATTTATAATCATAAGATTGTTATGATTTACTTTTATGTCTTGTTTTTCCTGTAAAACACTTCAAGAAGCAACACAGCCAATCGTTTACGAAAATCTACGGACTAACCGGTGTGAGTTTCCTCCTCCGACCAGCTTAGAAGTCAGCATACACAGGGCAGACTTGGAGCATTCCCAAGTCAATTAGTTTATTGTTTACTATTTTCATTAAGTAGTTTAGTTTAGATATAATTTTAATTAGATTTATATTAGATTGTTTAATTTCAGTAATGTTTATTTATTTTTCATAAAATATAAAAAATCAAAAAGAGATTCATGGCTGTCTTAGGGCAAAAAATACATGAGTTTTGCAGGTTTTAATTAAATCTGTAGGTTGTTTATAGTGTACATTTGTGAATAAGTAATATTGCAGCTGATAATTAGATAGCCGATTTGAGTTATTATAACAGTAATTAGTGGATTGTATATAATAGTTAGAATAGTTATATTTAGTTTTAGTTTTAATTAGTAGTTTGTTTTGATTAGATTTGTGAGTTAGTTAAGTTTGTTTTAGTTAGTTTAGTTAGTTTTAGTTTGTTTAGTTTAGTTAGTTTTACTTAGCTCGGATCAATTCTCTCTTTGGTTTTCACAGGAGACCTTAGAGCGGCCAACAGAGCCATTAAACTCGTCAGGGTGGTCCATTCCAAATGACTTGGGTTATTTAGACAACCCCGGACCGATTCCACTCTCCCAGTTGACGGATGGTCAATTTTGCCCGTCAACAAATGGCGCTAGAAGGAGGGCCTGAAATTAATTAATGGCAAGAGGTGGTCGCAAGACTCCTCCTCCACCTAATCGCACCCCTATAGTGACTAGAAGTCGTTCACAAGATAATATCCCCCCTTAAACAACAACTACTTCAACCGAAGATCCACAGATCACAGTTGAGCCAGCAACCCCTAATCCTATAGGTGGTGATCCCCAAGAGATCGTTCGTCAGTCTCTTATCAAAACACACAGTTCCTTAGCTAGTCTTAGGTGACCAAACCGCCCATGGGGTCAACCTTTAGACTTCTCTGATATTAGAGAACAGTTAGGTGATATAGACCTCACTATGAATCCTATATATCCAAACACAAATCCTGCTACAGGAGGATCTGGGATACCTCCTTCACCACCTCCCTCATCTCCTTCCTCTTCTGGAGGAGATTCCTCTTCTGACGAAGGCAATCCACCTTCTCAGCCTTCCACACCCAATTCCCCAATGGCAAATCAGAACAACCTTGCTAGACCTTGGTTGGACCAGGCTGCTGTAGTTGTACCTGGAGCCCAACACCCTTTACCTAAGAACCCAGAAAAATGGCTTCCTAAGTTTGATCCCGATTCAAAACACATAGCTGAAGATCATATCAAAAAATTTATGTTATCCATCAGACTCCGTAACGTTGAACATGATGATGTGGTCTGTAGGTTGTTCCCTTACACCTTTGAGGGTAATGCGTCCACTTGGTATTTTTCCCAACAACCTCATACCATAGTGTCTTGGGAAAAGTTTGAGTCATGCTTTTTGGAAAAATTCGGAGATGGCAAACCTCCGGAAGTTTTAGTCATGGATATTTCAAGCTTAAAAATGAACTCGAAAGAAAAAGTGAAAGATTTTAATCAAAGATTTTTAACACTTAAAAATAGAATCCCTGCAGACTCTATGCCTGCTGAGAGCCTTGTAATAGCTTACTATACTAAAGCTCTACATCAAAGTATAGCTATTTGGGTGAAAGGATCTAAAAAGGCCACGTTGTTAGAAGCCTTTGAAGAGGCTACTCAGATTGAAAAAGATATACTCAGCCTTAAGGATTCTACTAGTAACGAAACTGAAATTGTTTCTTCTTCCAAAAAGAAGATTGAAATTCTCCCTAGACCTACACAAAACAAAACACAACCTGAAAACTCTGATTTGGAAAATTTAACCAAAGTTGTACAAAAATTGTTTAATCAAGTTGTAGATTTAAAAAGGTCAACTGAAGAAGCATCTTCGAGTAAAGGACCCTACAAACCCCCTTTCCGAAAGCCTTTTCAAACCAACCGACCTAATCCAAATCCTGAAGGCTTAAACCTAGAAAGTTTGCAATGTGCTCTCCAGACAATTCTAGGAGCCCAAGATGACTTGATCCCTCCTGATATTCCTCAAGAGGAAGTCAAGCAGGAAACAACACAAGAAGAAGAGTCTTCTCCAAACATCTTTGGACACCTCTCGGATAGTATCTTCCAAGCTAACTTCGAGACTGTTTACCCTTACAACACTAGGAGTAAGACGACAAACAAAACTCCTGCCGAGAACACTACAACTTTACCTCCAAAGCCATCTAAATCAACAGAAAATAAACAAAGTAATGTCAGTCCTAAATTATATTATGATGTTGTTGAAGATCTTAAGAAATTAAGGGCTAACATTTCTATTTATGAGTTGTTGAAATTTCCATTTTTGTTACAAAAGATGTTGCAAAATGTTTCAAAAAATGGCAAGAATGGTAATTCAAACAACAATAAGGTTGTGCAAAGAAAAGTGCCGCAGAAGACTTCCACTAAAAACAATCCTGATCCTCAAGATAAAGGAAGCCTTCCTGTAACTCTTGTAGATAATGTAAATAACAATGTAAATAGTGTAAATAATTTAGATAAAGTAGTCTTAGAAACTGTGAGTAAAAAAACACAAGCTACCACTTTGAATACTCGTAAGAATGTACCTCCTTTTATTTTAACTTTCGAAATCTTCAATAGAAATGTGCATAATTGTATGGTTGACTCAGGAGCATCGTCCAATGTGATGCCTTGGTAAGTCTGCCAAAAGATTAACACTGAAGTAGAACCCTCCTCTTTGAAAATCATACAACTTGATCGATCAGATGTTAAAGTTATAGGCGAACTAAAAAATGTATTGATTATATTATTGTCTAACCCAAAGGTTCATCAAGTTATTGATATAATTGTGGTGGATATTCCAGAAGTATATGGTCTGTTTTTGAGCAGGGACTGGTCGGAGCAGCTACAAGGTTACTTCGCAATGGACTGGTCTCACTTATGGCTTCCAGAAAATGGTAAGCCCAACAAGATCAGAGTGAATCGTGAGCATTACCTCAAGTTCACGGTCACAGACTTGAACGATCCTAATGAACCATACACACCTCCTGTTAATCCACCTGAATTCAAAGGGATGGACACCTACTTTGGAAATTTTATGGCTGAGGTTTCACCTATCAACAATCCAGAACAGCAGTCCGAGATCCTAGCATGTACGCAACCAATAACTTCTATCCAACGGTCCTGTGAGCCCGATGGGAATCAAATTTGGACTTTATATTTCGACGGTTCCAAGTCTAAAGAAGGAGCTGATGCAGGCTGCATCATTATCGATCTGGCAGGTAACAAGACATTATTGGCTTGTAGATTAGAATTTCAATGTACTAATAATATTGCAGAATATGAGGCTTTATTGCAAGGTCTCAGAAAAGACTTAGACATGCACATTCAAAATCTGATTGTATTCGACGACTCTGAGATAGTGGTTAGACAGGTGAGAGATTCTATACACTGTCTTTCCCCTCATCTCAAATGTTACCAGTCTGAGGTATGGAGTTTAATGAACAAATTTTCTGCTTTTAATATAAATTCCATTCCTAGATCAAATAATGCAGAAGCAGATCTATTAACTAATGTTGCTTCTAAAATTCTTCCTGCAGAAGGCTTATCCCCGAATGCGTTCTCCGTGGAGCTATTGTTTCGACCATTTGTTCCTAACAATATCACAAACTGGAGAGTATTTGATGATGATCAGCAGATCATTAACTTTCTGCACATGTAAGAAACCTTTCAAGGCGCAGTGATAGATGAACAAACGCACAATGACAATTTACACAACTTTACGGTAATACCTAATCTGAAATCTCCTGAAGCTCTATCGGACATGGTAAATCTCATACCCAAATCTGTTGTTAGACTAGAAAAGTTTTATGATTTTGAAGATAAATTTAAAAAAATGGTCAATTGCAAAACCAACAGTTCCTCATTATCTTATGAAAAAGTAAATTTAGGGACTAGCAAAAATCCTCAGTGTATCAACTTAGGCTTGGGATGTTCTAGACAAGAAAAAGCTGCTTTTGTTAAATTATTTAAAGAATTCAAGGATGTCTTTTCATGGAATTACAATGATCTTAAGACGTTTGATCCTAATATTATACAGCATGTCATCCCGATGAAGCCTGAAACCTTACCCTTCCAACAGAAACTGAGGAAAATGCATCCTAAATTAGAACCGACCGTACAAAAAGAATTGAATAAACTCCTAAGTGCTAAAATAATTTTCCTTGTTAGACACACTCAATGGGTATCCAACCTTGTCCCAGTGCGGAAGAAAAACGGGGAAATTCGATTTTGTGTCGATTTTCGAAACCTCAACAAAGCGTCTGACAAAGATAATTATCCTGTCCCTCCCATGGAACAGATCTTGCAACAAGTATCTGGTTCCGAGAGGCTGTCCTTACTGGATGGTTTCTCTGGATACAACCAAGTCTTGATGTCTCCGCCAGACCAATTAAAAACTACCTTCTGTACCCTGTGGGGAACTTATGCTTATCGCAAAATGCCCTTTGGATTGATTAATGCTGGTGCTACCTTTCAGAGAGAAATGGACATTGCTTTCAAGGGCTTAATCAATCACTCCGTAGTAGTCTACTTAGATTATGTGACCATTTATTCTAAAAACAAAGACGATCATCTAGCTCACTTACGAGTCGTTCTGCTACGATTTCGTAAATACGACATCTCCTTGAACCCCAAGAAGTCCATCTTTGCAGTAGAACAGGGTAAATTACTAGGATTCCTTGTGTCTAGTGATGGAATGATTATTGACCCCGAGAGGACCCAAGTTATCGCTAAACTCCCCCCACCTACCTCCAAAAAATCCATGCAGTCTTTCTTGGGCCAGATTAATTTCGTGAGAAGATTTGTTCCCAGTTTCTTCGAATTGGTCAGACCTCTCCAGAACCTGATTAAGAAAGACACCCAATATCACTGGGGACCCACTGAAATCCAAGCTTTTAATGATATAAAGAAGGCCACAATTGACGCTCCGTCTCTCATGAGCCTTGATTTATCTCAAGACTTTACCCTCTACACTTTTGCCTTTGATCGTTCCTATGCCGCGGTCCTAACTCAGAAGAATTCCGAAAACAATGAAGTACCCATCGCCTTTATGAGCTCTGCTTTCAAAGGTGTTGAACTTAACTACCCAGCAGTTGATCGGCAAGCCTACATTGTCTTCAAGGCAGTTAATCATTTCCGGTCATATCTTTTGAAGTCAAGGACGAAAGTAGTTGTCCCCTACCCTGTCGTAAGAAACTTGTTAGTGCAAAGGAGTTAGGAGAGAAAAGAGCCAACTGGGTCACCTCCTTATAGTAGTATGACTTAGAGATTACCCCATCACAGATTGTGAGAGGCCAAGGATTGTGTAAGTTGGTTGTTGATTCAGAAACCAAACAACAAGAAGATAGTGATACGTCGGACCTAGAACAACACGATCAGAATTTGATTTGTTGCGCACAAAGCCTCGTAAGTCCTTGGTACGAAGATAGTAGATTTTTTCTTGAACATGGATCAGCACCCCGTCACCTTGACCTTTCCAAGAGAAGAGATTTGAGACTAAATTCTTCCTCCTTTCATCTAGTTAGTGGTATATTGTTTCGTCATATTTTTGACAGCGTACTGATGCGTTGTCTTGAAAAGGACGAAGCAGAAAGAGTCTTGCTTGAGTTGCATGCAGGAGAATCTGGTGGTCACTTCAGTGGCGACACCATTGCTCATGAGGTTTTAAGAGTCGGTTACTACTGGCCCACACTTTCTATGGACACCCATGCCTTATGTCGTAAATGTATCATTTGTCAGAAAGCATCAGGGCGATTGCAGAAACCAGCCTTCCCCTTGCAACCCGTCACAGTCGATTCTCCTTTCCAGCAATGGGGTCTTGATATCATAGGTCCTGTTAACCCTCCATCCTCACAAAAGAACAAGTATATTGTGACAGCCACTGATTACTTTACTCGATGGTCTGAAGCCGCTGCGTTGAGAACTGTTAATACAAGTCAGGTGATCGCTTTTCTAAACTCGAATATCATCACCCGTTTTGGTATCCCTGATTGTCTATTTTTTGATAACGCTTTGTACTTTTCTTCTCTTGAGATGAGTGAGTTCGCCTTAGAGAAAGGAATAAAGCTGAAGTATTCTACTAGTTATTACCCCCAGGGCAATGGCTTAGCAGAATCAACAAACAAGAACTTGATCAAAATTATCAAGAGAACCGTGGCTGAAAATCACAAGAATTGGCACAACGCACTGCTGAATGCACTGTGGGTTGATAGGGTAACACCCGAAGCTGCTATAGGTAACTCCCCCTTTTTTCTTGTTTATGGAAGAGAATCCATTCTACCACCTCATATTCTTCTTCCTTCGCTTCAATTGTCACAAAAATTTCAAGAAGAAGATTGTCCCCCTTTAGAAAGCCGTATTAACGCCTTGATGAAGTTAGAAGAAGTAAGAACCCAAGCTAAGCGTAAGTTATACCAACATCAACAACTAATTAAAAGCTGGTTCGATTCTAATTCTGCTTCTGATAGGAATTTTGAAGTAGGCGATCTCGTCTTAAAGTGGGACAAACCACACGAAGGGAAGGGTGAGCATACCAAGTTTCAAAATTTGTGGCTTGGGCCATTTTTGATTGCTAAAAAGTTGGGTCCTAGTTCCTTTCGATTGTAGAATATTGAAGGGCAGCTTGACACCTATCCAATGAATGGCCAAGCCCTGAAAAGATACTTTGTTTGATTACTACCCTTGTATATTATGTAAATATTTCTTTGGTTTGCATCTTTTGTTTTCTTCATGTTTTGATTTTGATTTGGGTTGATTAATTTTTTTTTTTTGGTCTTTTTTGAAAGATATGCATGCCTGTGTATTGAGCAATTCAGATTCAGATCATGGGAAAATTTCTTCACTGAAATAACTTCTGAAAGATTGTACGAACATCAGTGATATATTTATAAAAATGATACTTATGTTGGAAAATTTTGTTGTTTGAAAGAAGTTTATTGATTTCAATCGCTGAGCAAAGTTTGTCATGGTCATCTATTATCTTTTTATGCTGTCCCTTTTCCGTGAAGGAATGACTCGAAAAGGATATCTCCCTATCATAGCAAGTTGTTTTAGAAAAACATTTCCGGAGCTGGATAAAGGACAGTATCAAAAAATTATGATGAGGTCTACAAAATATGATAAAATACCAAGATTTTTCAGTGCCACTCCGCTCAGCTATCCATAAAAGAAAATAAAAATGTCAATAAGAGCTATGGGAAGTGTTTGTAAACCCGCTGGGATACTGAACAGGTTCACTAGTAGCGGTTAAATGCAAGCATGGCGCCAAGACAACTTCGCCGGGGTACTGAACAGGCCCACTGGCAGCGAAGCAATGTCGGGTAAACGAAAATTTGTAAAAAATTATAAGAAACCTCTTTTAAGTCCTTTATTCTGATCTAGAGCTTCTTGAAAGGATACAGACGTCTGAGTGGGTTAAATGGCAACCCTGTCGGGGCTATGGACGCCTGCTGGTAGCAGTGGCCATGCCAACAATATTGAAGATTTTATCATTAATATCGTGACTTGCTGGTCTTAACACTGTTATTGGTTTTCGTCTTTTAAAACATCGCTGGAAAAGATAGTAAATGATGATGTTTGTACGATTTTCTGGTTGTTGTCTTTGAGTTGAATTTTTCTCTGTTGTCCTAATCTGAATTTATTTCTTTCGACAGAGATAACTGCTTCTCCCAGTGTGTCACCATTGTTGGCAGCCAATTCAATTTTTTCAATTTCCCTTAAAATCTTCCTACACCCATGTCTCTTGAACTTCAAATTTCTGTCGCATTTTGCAAACAGAAGACATTTTTATTTCATGCGACATTTGCAATTGGTTTCAATTTATTTTTTCACGACTGAAAGCGTGAAAACTCTCCCATCGTTATATGGACTATCATGATCTGTTCATTGATATTCTGATTGGTACTTACCTTTGGTTTATTTTTCGATTTATGTCCATTTGCTTATTTATCACTTTGATTGCGCCACTTGATTTTTATTTTATTGATAAGGCATTGAGCATGTTGATTGATGAATTATACTTGATTAGATAAGGGTCATGGTGAATTAAAAGTTTTTATATGGTATGATCCTTATTACTATAAGCTCTTAACTTATTGATTTTATGAAATCTCTTGTTGCAATGTTTATAAACTTTGATTATGCAATAAGCGCATGGGTCACTTAT
>JZKD02S1917346.1:389230-447046 GCA_000966675.3 Picea glauca
CCTCAACCGGGAAAACCTTTCTTATTTTCATTATATCGAATTTCACCATTCACCATACAATATATACAATTTTTTTAGGTATTCCGTAGATACCAAAACCCTAATCCCTTAATTCGGGATTAATTTACAAATCAGCTAAAAATAGCAAAATCCGCTAAAATTAGAAAAAACCGCCCAAAAAAAAAATTTGGGGCACTGCACGTAACCAGGGGGGGAGCATACCTACCCCCCCCTAGGAAAGCGCCCGACACACACAGAAGAGCTCTAGGTAAAGGGATCATCATACGTAGTTGTTGTATCTGACGCACCCACACACACACACATGCAGAGAATATAACACATACCCAACAGGAGAGCTAGACAAAGAACAAAAAGGAGAGTACAAATCAAGGAAGAACCGTCCACTTCAAATGCAGATGCCAAAATATATTCCTTAGTTAGAACTATGGAAATAATGATGGAAATATTATAAATCACTGACAGGAACCCACCTAGAGAGAATCAACCTGGCCCTCAAATCCGAAATCCCAATTTCAGGAGAAATCCTCCCCAAATTATAAAAATATAACCTAGAGAGAAACGAGAACAGAGAGCCCCTGATCAACTAATTAGGCCACTTTTAAAAGAAAACTATGTTGATGAGGGGAAGAAACAATCAAGGGACTTGATGACATTCACATAAACCTTATGGGAATAAATGACAATGATTCCATTTTTCTTACCCAAGACGAACATGATATTTTCCTCCTTTCAGAGACTGAAGTAGATGAGGAAGAATCAGAACAAAAATCTTTTGAAAATGTTATAATGGAATTCCATAGGCAATACAACTTGAGAAATAAGAAGTCTAATGAGAATCCAACCAAGAAAGCTTCTGAATTTAAGAAAACCTCAGATACACTTTCCAAGAAAGTTTATGAAAAGAAAAACTTAGAGGTCCCTACCAAAAGAACCACTGACTCTACACCAAAGACAACTCAAACTGATGTTGCCTCCACCAGTCAGTCCAATCCTACTACACAGAAGAATGTGGTTGAGAAATCATATTTTCCTAGTCAAAAAAAACTCCTACCACATTCAGTCTGGAAAGTGAATTGGCTAAACTCAAAATACCTATTCCTCTGTCAGAATTAATGACCAAGAATGCTTATAGATCAAAAGTGATCAAATCCTTGAACATATAACCAGGAGTGGGAACAAACACATTGAAAACTGTTGATGATCAACTAGAGTTTTTGTTTGGGCCTGAAGTTGAGGGAAAATATGAAAGTGGTTATGTTCCTCCTTTTTACATCAACTTAAATATTCATGATAAGACATTGCACAATGCCATGCTAGATTCTGGTGTTTCTCCTAACATTATGTCTAAGGTTGTGATGAAGAAACTCGGGCTTGATATCACCAGGCCTTACAAGTATTTATACTCCTTTGATTAAAGAAAATTTAAATGCATAGGTCTGATCAAAGACTTGTGTATTACTTTGGCACAAATCCCAGCCAAAAGCATGGTAATGAACATTGTTATGGTATACATACCTCCAAAGTATGGCATGTTGTTGTCTTGATCATAGGGAGCCAAATTATATGGTACCCTACAGCTGGACATGTCCTATGCCACCATCCCATTATTTTGTCAATAGAGTAGATTATACAGGGAGACACTGATGAAATGCATGGTCAGTAGTCAAGAGAACCACATAACTACCCCTTATACTCTGTGCATTCTAATCTTGAATATTTTATTTTATATAATGATGGTGACATGGAAAGTCAAATTTCCAAATTGGAGGATGATGTGTATAACTTGGAGGAAATCAAAGTAACCCCCGAAGAAGATAAAACAATGATAATACAAACTGATGAACCAGTGGAACCTCCTTGGAGTTTATATTTTGATGGTACTATCAGTAAATAAGGACTTGGAGCTGGAGTGTGGGTTTTCAATTCAAAAGCAAGATATTCAAAAATCCATTCCTACAAATTGATTTTTCAATGTACCAACAATATAGCTGAGTATGAAGCATTAATGCTAGGTCTAAAACTGTTAAAAAATCTTGGTGCGAAGAGAATTTCAGTAAGGGGTGATTATGAATTTATCATAAAAAAGATCAAAGGTGAGTACTCTGCCAAACACCCGAAACTAAGGGCCTATAGAAATGGAATTCTTAATTTGTTGCAATTCTTTAGTGAATATGATTTGCAGGTGATTTCGAGAGGCCAAAACATACTTGCTGATGGACTGGCTACTTCAACAACCACTTGTAAAATACCATTTCATCCTAATCGCCAGTACACAGTTGAGGTGAAATGAAGACCTTCTGTCCCAGACAATAAATGCAGACCCGTTGTCATCAAAAATGAGTTTGAATGTGCAAATATTGATGTAGATAGTGATAATGAGTGTGTAAATAAAATAGATTTAGAAGAAATAAATGGAAAAGAACAAAATTCATATTTTTTTCAATTTATGGATAATGTTCTGCCTAGAGGATCAGTCTCATTGGAAGAACTGTTTGATTTCGATAATGTAGCTAAAAAAAAAATGAACCTACTAGAAAATATGTTGAGGACTGTAACATAGGGAATGATAAGGAACCAAAAATGATTAAATTGTCCAAATCTTTACCTCCTTCTCAAAAACAAAATTATATAGAATTGTTCAAGAAATTTTTAGATGTTTTTGCATGGAGCTATGAAGATCTAAAATCCTATGACACTAAAATTATACAACACAAAATTCCCATAAAAGAATATCATAATCCTTTCAAACAAAAAATTAGAAGAATTAACCCAAAGTTGATGCCTCTAATTGAAAAGGAAATAAAGAAAATGTATGATGCTAAAATCATTGTCCCATTAAGGCTTTCTAAATGGGTGTCCAATTTAGTTCCTACCAAAAATAAAAGTAGAGAAATCAGGCTATGTATTGATTTCAGAAACCTCAATAAAGTCTCACTTAAAGACAACTATCCCTTGCCCAAAATGGATCATATTTTGCAAAAGGTATTTGTTGGATGGATTTTTTGGCTACAACCAATTCTTAGTCCACCCTGATGATCAAGAAAAAACAATGTTTACTACACCTTGGGGCACTTTCATGTATGTGAAAACTCCTTTTGGTTTAATGAATGTTGGGGCCATATTTCAGAGAGAAATGGACATTTCTTTTGTGGATGAACTTGGAAGATTCATTGTCATATACCTAGATGACATAACTATTTTTTCAAAAATGGATGAAGAGCACTTACTCCAGCTTAGAACTTTTTTTGAAAAATGCAGGAGATTTAGAATCTCACTAAATCCCAAGAAAACTATGTTTTGTCTATAGGAAGGTAAACTGCTAGGACACATCGTATCTAAGGATGGGATCAAAATAGATACTAGAAGGATTGAATCCATTCAGAAAATAGATCATCCCAGAAACATAAACGAGTTATAGTATTTCATAGGAAAAGTAAACTTTCTAAGAAGATTTATTCCTAACTTGGCAGAACTTCTCAGAAACATAACTAATATGTTGAAAAAATATACAAAAATAAAGTGGACAATAGAAGCAAAAAATTCTTTTGATCAGGTGAAATAGGCCTTGACACAAGCCCCTGTGCTTATCAGTTTCGTTTATACAAAATATTTCCTCCTATTCTCTTTTTCCTCTGAGAATACCATTGCAACATTTCTTTTGCAAAAGAACAATGAAGGCCATGAACAACCTATTTCTTTCTTCAATAAATCCTTGAGAGATGCTGCATTGAATTATAACATCATGGAAAAGAAAACTTTTCTTTGGTGAAAGCAATTAAGGATTTCAGAGTATATATTCTCCACTCACATATTATTTCTTATGTTCCTAATGTTGTGGTAAAGAATATTTTGATTCAAGATAATCCAGATGGAAGAAGAGGTAAATGGATTTATGTGATCCTTGAGTATGATATTGATATCAAACCAACCAATCTTATCAAGGGTCAAGGATTAGCCAAACTGATGGTTGAATTCAATTTTCATGCTTTGGATATTAATTTTCTAGCTACAGTTGATGAACAAGAAGAGCATGCGACTCCCCAAGTTAAAGAGGTTTTCTCAAACTCTCCCTGGTATGCAAACCTTATTTTTATTTTACATCATCTATAAGCTCCTCCTAGTTTAACTACAACTAAAGATAGATTTTTGAAACTCAAAGCTATGAAGTATTGCATTTTAAATGGAAATTTGTATTGGAAAGATGTTGTAGGGATTCTAATAAATTGTTTTTTGAAAGATGAAGTTGATAAAGCTTTGCAGGAATTCCATGAAGGAGACTGTGGTGGAAATTTTTGAATTGGAAGACCACTGCCAATACAATTCTTAGAACTTGTTTCTACTGGCCAACCTTATTTGAAGATGCCCACAATAAAGTGACCTCCTGTCATAAATGTCAGATCTTTGAAGGAAAAAGGAATCTTCTACCTTTACCCTTGAAGAAAATTTCAGTTGAAGCTCCATTTCAACAATGGGGTTTGGATGTCATTGGAGAAATTCACCCACCTTAATCAGGCTAGCACAAGTGGATCTTCACAACCACTGATTATTTCACCAAGTGCATTGAATTTGTACCCACCAGGCAAGCCACTAATGTTGTGATCATAAATTTTTTGGAAACTAACATTCTTTCTAGATTTGGATGCCCTAGGAAAATTATCACTGACAACACAACAACATTCAAATAAAAAAAGATGATATAGTTTTGCAACAAATATCATATCACCTTAGGACACTCTACAACCTATTACCCTCAGGGACATGGATTAGCAGAGTCTTCAAATAAGAATCTAGTCAACATCATCAACAAGATGTTGCGGGACAACAAAAAATCATGGCACAATAAGTTGGTACATTCGCTATGGGTAGACAGACTTACTATAAAGAGTTTGATTGGTATGTCTCCATACCAGTTGGTCTATGGAATGGATGATGTATTTCCTACGTCTTTAGGTGTTCCCTATCATTAATTTATTGTAGTAAGTACATATAGAACCAAATCAAATCCAAAGAAGAATAAATCAAACTATACAGCTGCAACAATCCAGAGAATAGGTCTACAACCAAACTCGAGTGATTCAGGATAATATCAAGAAAATCTATGACAAAAGAACCAAGGATGATGATTTCCAGTTCGGAGATAATGTACTGAAATGGGACTCAAGGAATGAAGAAAAGGGAAAACATGGAAAATTTCAGAATTTATGGAAAGGCCCATTCATAATACACACCTATAAAGGAAGAAGTGCATTTTTTATCAAGGATATCGACGGAGCAGATCTGCCAGGAGGACCTATCAATGGAAGAATGCTCAGGCACTATGTTTCACAAGAATGAATATTTTTCTCACTCATTTCATTGTAAATATCATTCTACTTTTTATGTGATGTGTGGGTGATTTTTTATCAGTGGTTGAAGCCTAGAGAGAAGGCCCTAATCCCCTGATCAGGATCACCAGATTTATATTTATAATAAAGAAAATTATAATGCAGAAAAGTATTGGAGAAGAATATTCAAGGTAATAGGTAGATGGTTCTTGGCACCTCACAAGGAGAGCACCATCCCCAAATGGAGCCACTGTTATAACCCTATATTTCATAGTATCACCTAGTGATTACAATTTCTTCCTCTAGTCATATTTTATTCTAAATAATATTTTATTCTGCAAATGATTTACTAAAAGAAAAAGAAAAAGAAAAAGGATAAAGTAGAAAAAAATGAAAAGAGGGTATAAAAATTTTAAAAAAAAAAGAGAAAATATAAAACCCCATGAAAAAATAAATTTGGTTGGACTCATATTGTATAATCATGATCAAACCTTTTAAATTTATGTTGATAGGTTAGTGAATAAATTTGGTCAAACAGTTTAATCTAGGCCAAATTAGCTAGGTTAGAGTAATAATTAATCCAACAGTCTAAGATGGATTAATAAGCTAGTTGTTTAGGTTAGGAGTAAAGTTAGTGATGCTTATTTCAATGAAAATTTCAAAAGGATTGTTAAAATACCCTTATTTGATTAAATTTTGATGTTTTTACCTTAGGAAATAAAACCATGGTGAAAAATGAGAAAGGGTGAGCTTAGCGCTACCCATTATATGATTTTGTCCTAATTTTTATTGTGGATAAGACTCTTTGTCATGTTGCGACTAAAAGGTGCACAACTTTGATCGACGATATCTAACAGTGTCAAGATCGACGACTATCAGTGCATTTTAGACCCCTCGACCTTTGTGTCTTTAACGATGGGGAGGGGGTCTGGAAAAGCGGTTTCCCCCATGATGACCCCACATAACGTGTCACCCTCTCAGCATTTCAAACCCCCCCCCCACTCAAATCCAATTAGCGCCTTACACTCCCTCTGGAATTCTTCCAAACCACCTACCTCTCTCTGCCACCGTACCCCACTATCACTTGTCACACTTCACACCTCACATACCCATTTACCAATCAATTCCCTCCCCGTGACCGTTATTCACCCCATCATCACCCCACGCCATAACATAAACCTTTGTTTCACTATATAACCCCGTTTCTTCACCTATGTGACACTATTTACAAATCCACACACTATTGACACCATGCCAAATCCATATTTCAAGCCAACTTCCCCCAAAGTTCACTGTCGACAGACGCAATTAACCCGGGTAATAACAATCCTCCATTATTTCACCTGAGAACTATGTTAGTCATCTCTCCCAAAGAAAAATCCACTGATATGTTTGAGAATCCAATTTTTCCCCCTCCTGTCGACCTAGATAATATTCCCCTAGAAGATAAGGACTACAATATTACAGAGCCAAAGTGTGAATTCGACTTCTTCGAATTACACTTTTGGCTAAAGGATATCTTTTTTGCATAAGAGCGATGAAATTGGACTCTGGGTGTCCAATTTTCCTCTATACATGTTCCCTCAGACCTTCCACTTCCCAGAATTTTCCCTAAAATGTCAAGCCCATTATCTTCTCAGCCAATGGGAGATAGTTTCCTCTTCTGGCGAAACCCTTTTCACCATTACCCTCGAATCCATAAATCAGATGCTATAGATCCCAAAAATTGACTTTGTAATCCCATTTTCTGTCGAAGCCCTGAACGACCTCTACCATAAGCTCTCCTTCCCATAAAGATCCCATATTTTTGAAATCTTTCTGCCAGAAGATGCTTAGTTGCCCAAGAAAAACCCTCCCTATCCATCCTCCATCTTCTCTATCAGGGAAAACCATATTATTTCTATCCTCTGTTACATGTTAGGATACTTTTCAGATGAATGGGTAGATTAGCCTATCATAGGTTTTCTGTCCATTGTTTCCAGAGAAGAAAAAGCCACAATCCAATTTTATTTAAGTCAGTTTTTGGCGGATAACATACATGAGAAGTTTTTCAGGTTTTCAACAGAAGGAATGTTTAGATATTCCTCAGTGCTGGTGTACCTATTCTTGTTTTTTCAATCAGATAGATTTTCATGTGCTCTTCAGAAATTGGATCAGGAAGGAAACCCACAATCAGTGACTTCATGGACCTCACTAGTGAGTAAAAATTCAACTAAGTTCAGCTTCGAATATTTCATTGATCAATTTTATCATCTAGTGGTTTGCATGCTCAGCAACAGAACAAATCCAAGAATCAATGAAGAAGTCTAGATAATTCTTCACCTCTCTGATTTGGCCAAAATAGGAGATTGGTATCTATACCAAAACCACACTTAAATAAGAGTGTACGGATGTGAATTGCCACCATACAGACTGCTAAAATATCCCACTATAAGGATCTTTGCATTGTAATATATTGGGAAGATGGTGAACTCTAATGATATCCAGTTTGTATCTGTCAAGAAGAAACAACAACTCAGAATCAAGACCGAAATTGGTTCTTTCAAATGCAACAATAGAGTTGTAGGACAAGAGCCAGATAACCTCTTGAAACAGATGAACTTCACTCAAAGTTTCACATGGAATTATGACCCATTTGGTGTCATATCATAGCTCAAAGTCAAACAAAAGAGTACTCTTTATGCTCATATACCCAAGCCAGAGGTGGAAAAGTATATCTATCAAACAGATTGGAAAGAGAACACATTGCTAGAAATAGAAGAACAACCTTCCCCTGTCACTGCTTCACATACCAACACACCACAAATACAAACAATAAAGAGAGAAGGAAAGAGTTTTCCCCTTCAGTCATAGAGGTGTCAGCTGAAGACTTCCAAGTCTACGGAAAGAGGGCTAAAACTAGTCAAATAGAAGACCTGCTTAAAGAAGGAGAAATGCAATCCACCATAGTCATGGAGGGACCACATTCCTCAACATTTTCAGGAAGTTAGTTCATATTTTCCACATCTTCATCTAAAAGAAAAACAGACACTACTCTGTTAGCCGAATCCTCTCATGAGAAAACAGGGTAAAATATCTTTGAAAAGTACAAACAGATCAAAGAGAAGAATGAACTCCTAAACAATATCACATATGCCCAGTTATGGAAGAATACCTCCACTGCCCAACATAGACTATTTTCATCATTTGACATAGAGAAAGGAATAATGCAGATGGAATTCCTGCAAACACAAGTTCCTCATCCCAAGACAACTATTGATTACAAGAAGACTTCTTTTGAGTTTGATGTAGAGGAGGTCCATCCAGTGGACCAAATGGAAATGCACAGGAAAGCATGGGATATGATATTGTCCACTTTGACAAACACCTCATTGAATTCTTCAAAATTTCAAGTGTCTTTGAATAACATCTAGTCGCAATTGAAGAAGAAGAAAATCTCCTCTTTGGCCAAGGAAAATAAGATCAAATCACTAGAAGAGTTGGTGCTAAAGATTGGGTAAGACCCATAAAATGTCAAGGGAGCTGAAGAATTGTTAAAGAATAAAAATATTGATATAACATCCTTAAGAAAGCAACTGGAAATTCCAGCCACTGAAGATTCACAAGAAAAGGAGGTGGCTGAAATTGAAGGCCAAAAAGAGGAGATGTTGAAGCTGATCATGAAGCAGAATGCAATGATAAGAGAGATGGAGGCAGAGATGGAAAAATTGATAAAGGAGAAATAACAAAGTGTGCAAATGGATATTATCCCACTGGAGGTAGTCCCTCTGACAGGAGTCAGGAAAACAGAAGAAACTACAATAGTAGAGTTTCCATCAGCCATCCCAGTGCAAGTTGAAGACAGGACAGAGACAGGACAGAGACCAATGGATATTGAAGAAAGGACAGAGACCATCCATGAGGTCAAGAAGGTCTTGACCAAGAAATGATTAATGTTGTAGCTAGAGGAGAAGGATCATTTGATGGACATTGGAGTTCAAATATTTTTCAGCAAGATTGAGGTACTACACAAGAAGGGTCTCCCTGGACTATTAGTACTAAACGACAAGCTAATCAGTCTATCAGATTATAAACAAAAGATCAATACAATGTTAAAGGATGGTTCCATGTTTGTAGGTATACATGGAAGCATTACTGGACAAACTTTTCTAGAGACATTACAGTTGGACCAGAGTATCAAGCATGAGATAAAACATATTTTCATCACAAAGCCCATGTTTTCCAAGTATATCGAGATGGACGAGATATACAGAAAGTTACTCAAGGTTTACATCCCTAGCAAAAGAGATGGGAAGATTTATGTTCTTTACTTGAGTAAAATTGATTTTGAGGTTCGAATCAGCATGGAGTAGTCAATCAAGTCAAAGATATCAGTCACCAACTACTTCCATAGAATCAACACCAAGGATCCAACTAGATCAACAAAATTCATATATTTTGTAATATGAGATCTAATTAGTTAGATTTTCACTCCATAATATCCTAGTCATTTATGACAGGATATGATGTAAATTATTGCATAAATACTTCTTCCTTCGAAGTATTGAGGGTTGATTTTTGCACCCAGGAGAGATTGTGTAATATTTTCAAAGGATTGACCAGTAATAAAACATGCATGTTCACAGGATTCTTGTGTCAAATTGTTGGTGATGTCTCTCCTTATTTTTTGAATGTTTTCTTATTTTTCAGTGATCATGTATGTATTTCAGATTCTAATCATTAAAAGGAAGTCAATAAAACACAATTTATCTTGTATACTTTTTTTTTGGTATTTTAATGGTCTATATGTTCTTCATCTGAAATTAAGGGAATTCTTAACTGCTCCTTTAATTAGTGGACTCTCATACCTTTTTTGTCTTATTCACCTCATTTAATCTCAATAGATCCAACAATTTTACTACCTTTCCATGTGAAGAAAACCTCATAAAAAGATGAATTTGATCCTCATCTTTAATACAGACCCCATATCCCAATCGAAAATTAATGCATTCTTTCAGCCAACTATTACAAACAAACAAAAAAATTTGAACTGTCATACTTAGCCTAACATTTAAAAATTGAAACAAACCTAAATCTTACAGAGAGATCCCTCTCTGAAGATGGTAGGGCTAGATCCGAGCTTCAAAAGTGGTTTTGATAGTTACCTCTGTAAATTTATTCTTCCCTTCAACAACCTATGGTAATTACAGATTGATAACACTACTGTTGACAACCTTTTTAATAGGGTGGTCCATTGGAGCATTGCTCTGGGATGTGGTATTCTTGGGAGTAACAACTAGATATTGAACACTTCTTTCACTGGGACCTTTTCCCTTTTGCTTATAAAAATCATTACTACTGAGTAATGTTTCTAGTTAACTAACATTGTGTACATGAGTACTTTGGTTGGTACCTTCTTCTTCGTTCAAGATATTCTGGATGAAAGAGTTATTGAATTCCAAGGAAATCATATTTCCTACAAATATTTTGTTCAGATCAAAGCCTTTTATCTTTTCAACATACTTTAAATTCACATTTTTGAAATGATTTTCAAACACGTCAATTTTATTTATATTTATGAACATGAAATCTCCAATCTTCCATGGCAGGGGAATAAATTTCTTTTTCCTTTTTTCATGGAAAAAATGTAGCCAAAAGTTATATTTCCTTGCCACCTCTGCAATAAATAGTATTTTCAGATACATGATATGGGAGAAAAGAAGGATTTTCTTTCGAGCAGAATATCCTTATTACACTGTGATTCTCCATTTGTTTATTGTTCCTTTTTTCTCTAAGAATTTGTTAGCTTGGTCAGATATCCTTGAAGTATTTTCACCCAACAACGAATTTATGAACATTGAAGAAAAATCATTATAAACTTCAAAGAAATACATAGGGGTTGTATGTCTCCATATTTCCTGAAACCAAAAGGTAACTAGATATATTTCATGATTCACCCTCTTACTTATGGTTACTTTTGACAATTGACAATAATAGACAATAACAAATATCAAATAAAAATCCATAAATATTATTTGTCCTTTTTATAGTGTGATAATTGGGATGAGATTTCGATAGAAATATGTTTTCCCCAGTCAAATATGGTTTGTTATTGCACTGTAAAATACAGAGTATATAAAATCATGCAAGAGATAGAATTAGTGCTTTCCTGACCTGTCAACCTAGTAAACAACCATGCAATTTATCGATAGGGGATTTTAAAAGGCTCAACCTAGATTTTGGTTATGCCTCCTGCGATAAATGAAGGATTCTCTAAATATTCACGCAGGAGTTAAAGCCCATTTTTATGTTTATTCAAAAAATCTTTGCAGTCTTCTCCTTTGAAAGTAAGTGTTGGCTCTGGAAACTTCAACATCTTGCGAAAAAATTCCGGTGGAAGGGAAATTGGAGAATGATCTTGGAGTTGTATAATTCTTTGACTTAACACATACTTGTCCACACAACATGCAACAAGTTATTTATAATCAATAACCTCAGGAACACACCCAGTGTGAGTGATTCCATATGCCCAAATTACATATTTTTGTGCAGGAGGAGAGGAATAATATGCATATGCTCTTGACCACTAGAAGTTCTGGTCTTCACTATTGAAGGAAAATCTCCCTGCGGACGGGTAGATCTCCTCTCAAGAGATATACTCTTAACTCTTAAGACAGAAGATGCTTATCATGGTCATTGACTTCCTTTTACATCTAGATAAACTAATGTATGAAGAGAAAGGAGAAAATAAGTACCTTTTTACTGGAGTTTGTCCCTACACGGTCCGTTTTGAGCTCCAATCTTTCGCTCCTCAATAAGCCTTGTATACAAACAAAAGTACAACCACTTCCTACTCTACTGATATTAGCTTGAAATAGACCTATCTATTAGAGACAAGTTCATGTGAGATTAAGCACAAACTAGAAGGAAACAGGCCAAGCATATTATATTGATGAGAACAACAACGAAGGAAACTTACAACCATAGATGTGAGTGCAACAACTTCATCAAGTCCTCCTTGTCTAACCCTTGCTCAAAATACCCACGATAAGAATGACAATAACTTCACTGATTATTCTCCTCCACTTCACTATGTGTTTCCTATGAGATCATAGGTTTCATGCCTCCAATCCTTCCCCCTTTCACCATAAGAAAGCCTGCTTATATAGGCTTGGAGAGGCCCAACCACTTGAGATATCTTTGGGGTAAGTTGAGGATTTTCCTTCTTCAGTTAGGGATCTTCCCTAAGATCATGGCTTGACTAAGGATTCAAATCCAAGTGCCTTCAAAGATTGAAGGGATCTTTCCCTCATTCTTCTCAACAAACCAACTATCGCCCAAAATAGGTAGCGCTCCTGCAAAAGGGTAGTCATAGCGTTATAACGCTCCCCAACAATGTATAGGGGGGCGCCAACACTCCCAACAATAGCAAGTCTCCTCCAAAATGGCAGACATAGTGCTATAACGCTCCCAGATAGTCTATAGGAGAGCGCCAACACTCCTAACAGAGGTATAGGGGAGTGTTCTCCTCTAAAAACTCAATTTTAGTGGTTCTTTTAAATGGCAAGAGGTTCATAAACCCAGTTAACCATTCCTCTTCTTCCAAATCAAATGTTTTAGGTGTTTCAAGTGTCTTTCTGATGTTGTTATAGGTACAACATAGGCATTATGGCAATATGCTTTTCCTGACAATTGTGAAACTTGTGAGCAAAATGCGACACTTGCAACACTTGTAATGACGACAATTGCGCCACTATTGAAGTGAGTAGTTTTGATGTGTAACAGATTTCCTCCAAAAGTATGAAGTTAGAAGATGAGAACTGATAATTGAAATGCTTTGTAGACTTTCAAGCAAGGGTATAGACACAGAGAACCTGACAGAAGCTGCACACAAACATCCAACAAATATTATGACATGTTTCAAACCCAAGGCAGGCATACGTATTCTTTGGTGATAAAGACTTGCAAGATATGGCCACCATAAAATACACTGCAGATCCATAATTGTATTGATAAAAGGTATAGCCATCGAGGATACATTGTGGACCTATACTCCTATGACCTGAACTGATTGTAGCCACGAAGAATACATAGTGGATCTATGAGATGACAAGACATAGCCACGACCAATACAAAGTGGATCTATGTAACAATATATGTGTCATTGTTCAAGAGAAAATCCTTCACAACCTGGGCAAAGTACATATCAGAGTGATCACTCAACCTAGGGTCTTCTTACCTATCCTGATGTAGTACGAATCTAACTATGTGAATAGATTTCCTGTTGTCGAACATGGCAAAAACAACTTGATTACCGGTCAATGATGTAAACCATTAACAAGTGCGAGGGAGATCACCATTGATGTCAATGATTCCCAGGGTACTCTAGTACATTCCAACAAATGTGAATGGATGAGATGAAGTCAAACATCCGTGGAATCATTCGATCATAGGTCAATGATGTAAATCCACTGTCGAATGTGAGGAGGCCTGCCATTGAGGCATGCAGGTCCCAAAGTACTAATTGGTTTCTAAGTCTAGTCCATGGATAATGTGTTGAAGTCGACAGGAATAGACTCGTCGAAGGAGGGCCTTGATGTATCCCCCATCAACGACACGAAACAGACACAGAGATGTAATTGGTAGATCAAATGAACATGAACTGACACAAGTATTGAGACAAGATATTTGTGATGGTTGACTCTTGAGGCATATACTTCCCTTGAACACTGAGGCACGACAACAAAAACATGACATGGACCAAAACTTGATGATGCAGTGGATGCTGTGACTTACGTCAGGTGACCCAAAGGAGTAAAAGAAACTCAAAGGATTGGCTCAGTGCAGAGGTTCAGTGGATTAAAATGCATGCAAAGACAAGGTTCCGTGTTCAAGGGCAACTCTAAGAGTTACTTGGTAATGTTCTCAAAAACTGCTTGGCTTGCTTCTTTCAATTTTTCCCCCATCCAGATAGACGAGTACCTCTTTTTTAATTTAATGAGCTCGAGGAGGGTAACACATGCTCGATATAACTCACCTTCGGTAAGTTCCTCTTCCTTTGTTTAACAAACTGGAAGAAGTAAGGGTTCGGTCCCATATGGGCCTATCGATGTTTGTTTAATGAGTCCAAAGACAGAAAACTCAAAGGTTTTTCATGATTATAGAGTCTGGAAAACCACTTAAAATAGAACTCTCTCAGTTCCTTTTTTGTAAAGTAGTTGGATGAGACCGAAAAAGAGATAAACTATCGCTCAATAGACATTTTCTTCAAATACGTTCGTGAGACTAACATTACAAAAAAGGACAATAGAATTTCTTCAACTTACCCCAAATATATCTCAAGTAGTTGGGCCTCTCCAAACCTATATAAGCATGATTTCTTATGGTGAAAGGGGGAAGGATTGGAGGCATGAAACCTATGATCTCATAGGAAACACACAGTGAAGTGGAGGAGATTAATCAGTGAATTTATTGTCATTCTGATCATGGGTATTTTGAGCAAGGGTTAGACAAGGAGGACTTGATGAAGTTGTTGCACTCGCATCTACGGTTGTAAGTTTCCTTCATTGTTGTTCTCATCAATATAATATGCTTGGCCTATTTCTTTCTAGTTTGTGCTTAATCTCACATGAACTTGTCTCTAATAGATAGGTCTATTTCAAGATAATATCAGTAGAGTAGGAAGTGGTTGTACTTTTGTTTGTTTACAGGGCTTATCGAGGAGCGAAAGATTGGAGCTCAAATCAGACCGTGCAGGGACAAACTCCAGTAAAAAGGTAATTCTTTTCTCCTTTCTCTTCATACATTAGTTTATCTAGATCTAAAAGGAAGTCAGTGACCATGATAAGCATCTTTTGTCTTAAGAGTTAAGAGTCTAGCTCTCGATGGGAGATCTACCTGTCCGCAGGGAGATTTTCCTTCAACGGAAATTGGAGACTCCACTGGGGAGTCAGAGAATTATAACACTCCCTAGTGATGTATAGGGGGTGCCAACACTCCCAACAGCAACAACGCTCCTCCAAAATGGTAGTAAAAGTGTTATAACACTCCCAGATAGTCTATAGGGGAGCGCCAGCACTCCTGACAGAGGTATAGGGGAGCGTTCTCCTCTAAAAACTCAATTTTAGTGGTTCTTTCAAATGGCAAGAGGTTCATAAACCCAGTTAACCATTCCTCTTATTCCAAATCAAATGTTTGAGGTGTTTCAAGTGTCTTTCTGATGTCGTTATAGGTATGACATAGGCATTATGGCAGTATGCTTTTCCTAACACTTGCGAGAAAAATGTGACACTTGTGACACTTGTAATGACAACACTTGCGACACTATCGAAGTGAGTAATTTTTATGTGTAACATTCACGACCAAAGATATTTAAAGTATCACCACAAAAATTTTGTCTAGTTGATGATTGCATAGGTTTATGGGAGTATTTATTTAGCTAGATAATAACCTGAAATAAATCTTTTCGAAGAGATGATGATAATTTGATCCCTTGGAAAACAAAGATTTAATGCAATTTAATGAGTAATTCCTCAATCCTTTCACCATTAATGAAGATATTTTTGGAGACTGCACAATAGTTTTTAGCATTAAAAAACACTTAATGCATATTGGGAAAATCAAGAGAATGGTGGGGACGAACGAGAGCGAGTTTGAATATGGATCTTTTCATGAACCCGCCAACCCATGGTTATGGATGATAAAAAATATGTTAAGTGTAGAAAGGAAGTTAGTCGGACTTTCATGCAGAAGGAATAAAATACTTTGGGGCTTGGAACCCGCAACAAATATGATGGTCAAAATGTAGATCATGGAACTTCGGGTGCAAAGTGAAGATCATAGAACTTGGAGGATGAGGGCTTGAACCCGCGAACCCGTGAAATTGAAAACATTTCTAAGTGTAGCAGCAAACTTATGACATGGGAAAGTGGATGGAGATGAAGGTCCACCAACTTGCCAAATCACCAACCCACTAATCACTGAAATATGACTAGGTATGGTAACTATAAAGGGAGAGAAGAGAGGATAAAAGAAAGAGGGAAACAAGGGGAGGTGTAGAAGAGGGAAAATAAATGAAAAAAAGAAGAATTTGGGAAGATACAACATGGAAGGAAAACCCAGAAACAGGAAATGATCTCAACAACTGGCTCCAATTGTGGGATGATAACCCCCTGTGGGTTGTCAATAATCCAAAATATTCATGACTAGGTGCTTCCATCCATTAGGCTATGGAGTCAAAAGGTAAGGATATACAAACTTATGTACAAGGAAAAGAAAAATTATATATAATGAAATTAGAAAATTCCAGGCGAAGAAAACTTTCAAATGTTTCCCATTAACAGGCAACACTAACATTTTACCCTTCATATCTTTGAGCATATTAGAATTAAAACAAGTGATCTTTTCAATGATGTATGGTCCAACCCAAAGTGATTTGAATTTTGTGTGCATCGATGGTTTCTCCTTAGATTTGTTCCAGAGTAACACTAGTTCACCCTTTTGAAAATTATTTACAGTTGCATTCTGATCAAAATATGTTTTGATACTTTTCTTTCTCTAAGAAGCTCTTTTCAAGGATTTACTTCATTCTTCCTTCAGTTTCAATAATTGGTTCACTATCTTTTGCATAGGTGAACTATCTTCTGCATCCTCTGTATTAACTACAAAAGTCAAGGAATTTAGCTCGAGGCTAATTGGCATTTTTACATCTTTCCCATTAAACAATTTGTATGGAGACATACCAGTGTTGTCTTTCATAGTCATTCTGCTCACCCAAAAAGCATCAATCAACTTCAAATGCCAATTTCTTTGGTTCTTATCAATAGTTTTCTTCAATATCTAAATGAGTGTCTTATTAGTGGATTCTGCAAGACCGTTCCCTCATGGATAATAATTTTATGACTGTCCCATAACAATTCCATATTCTCCACAAAATTTTGTAAATTTTGAGCTAATGAAAATTGAGCCATTATCACTGATGAATTTTTCTAGGACACCAAACCTTGACAAAACATTATCTTTGAGAAACTTAATCAACTCTTCAGAATCATCCCTTTTTAATGCCACTACTTCAGGCCACTTTGTAAAATAATTTGTAGCGCTGAGGATATATGTATGTACTTTGCTTGACTTCATATTTATTGGTTCAATGACATCAAGTCCCCATTGGAAAAATGGTTGTTCTACAGATATAGGCTGTAATGGCATTGCATATTTTTTCATTTTCCCTGAAAATTGTTGACAAGATACACATTTCCTTATGGTAGAATATGATTCTTTAAAAACTAATGGCCAATAAAACCCATCTCTTTATATCTTATGGGCGGTGGCGGTAGGCACAAAATTTCCACCACATATACTTTCATGGAACTCTTTCATCAATTCTTGAGCTTTCCTTTCATCAACACGTCTCAACAATATACCATCATAATTCCTCCTAAAAAATATATCAACAATAAACACATATTGACTTGACTTCATCTTCAATGTTTTTCGCTCTTTAGTGTTCATGATGACTGGGAATTGTCCAGACCTCAAGTAGAATACAATATCTGTTGGCATGTTTCCAAGTAGAGTGTTCTTGTCATTGATGGTAAGAACAACAATGACATTGGGATGTTTACAGGTAGAGTGTGGTGGGCATTGATGGCAATATCAGAGTGTGCATCGATGGAAAAACAAGAACAACGTAAGCTCAGGTGAAAAAGAAAATAGTATGCAGAGATCAAATCTTAGGAGAGACAGCATTATGAGATGCGCAGACAAGATTCCATATATCAAGGCTCGCAAAAGGATCAAAGGTCGTTGCTTGCAGAAGGATCAAAGGTAAGCTCAAGTGAAGAATAAAACAGTGTGCAATCTAGGTTCGGAGAGGAATAGCGCAGAGTTGCACATAGAGAGCAAGTGTGCGCCAGGGCCGAGATTAATTCCATTACCAACGCTCAGGAGAGATAGTGTTCTCAGAAACACAGACAAGACCCAAAGTCATAAGGACTCGCAGAAACTTTGACACTTAAAAATTCTTCCAAGTCGGAAGGATGCATAAGCTCAGGAGGAGGAGTGAAAGTGGTTGTTGGATCACCAATCCTGAATACCTGATGTTCATTATATTAGAGTCCAGTGACTAGAGGAAGCGCAGAGGAGAAGTACATATCTGATCCGTTGGATCTGAGCACTGAGGACCAACAACCGTTGGATCCAGTATAATTTCGAGGTGAATAAGGCCGAGAAGCTATCCAACACTCAGAAGAGATAGGATCTGTCAGTCTTAGAGAAGATCGAACCATTGATTTGGCACCCGTGGATATTTGGAAATTGGGAATTAGGAGAATAGAAGTGAGCCATCCTCCAACTCCGCGAAATGAAAAATCACAATGAGATTTGAACCATTGGATCCAGAGGACGCGTGGTGAGAGATCATTATTTCATTGACTCGAGAACTAGAAAATTCAAAGGTAAGAGTTGTAGGAACTCGCGATGTGCAAGTTCGCGAGTTGATCTAGATCGTTATATCATGGGGAGTTGTGAGCCGTTGATCTAATGCTTGAAAATATTGGGAAGGCAGGAGGTAAATCCCGAGGAGCTGGGAACTGCAACAGTCCTAGCCGTTCATATGGAAAGGGCATGTGGCAACTGATAAAGAAGATTCACAGAATAGTGAAGTCTGAGTCCACAATATTGATCACAACCGTTGGATCGAGGAATGTTGAGGGTCATTTATCTGGAGCAAGTTTCAGAAAATTGGGAGTTGGGAAAAGGGAGGTGATTAGTCCTCCAACTTCGTGAAATGTGAAGTCCTGAAAAAATCTGGACCATTGGATCATAGAGGCATGTGGTTCATTGATCTAGAGTATTTCAGATATCAGGAGTTGGAAGAGTCAGGGTTGGCCCACATTCAAACACTCGACATGCGAAGTCACGATTTGATCAAAACCATTGATCAAAGGGAGAGCGTGGATTGTTGATTTGGCACGACGAAGTCCCAAAGGCCAAAGTGTCAAAGTCCCAAAGTGAATGAGGACCGTTGATCCGAGAGGGACACACATCATTGGATCATGGACTCCGGGTGAAATTCTCTGGGAGCAAGCGAATTTTGAGAATTGAAAGTCCCGAAGTCTAGACTCGTGGAAGAGATCTTGATCGTAGAATCGGGGTGATAGGTGTTTGTAGATCATCAAATCTAAGAGATTGTCGTACGGAAGAAACAAATTTTTGAGGTTAGAAATTCCCGGAATGCAAATTTCCGTCACCCATCAGATCAATTTCGAGTGGAAGGATAGGATAAGCTAGCAGAGTTGCATCACAAAAAGATCGAGTTGTTGATCCAAGATCCTGATCGAATAAACAACATTTACTTCGGATCTAAATATGTGAGGAGGTTACACTCAGGAAAGTTTGAGATTTGAAATTCTCGAAATGCAAAGTTCTGTCAATCGTCGGATCTGGAGATCAGACAATGACCTTTATATTAGGGAGATCTACATCAGCAGATTACATCAGCAAATCTCGTCCTCAAGGAAATGTGGCAGACCACGTCAGCAAAGGGAATATGGGAAACCACGTCAGCAAGTACACATGTCGTCTGGCCATTGACACTAAGGATCGCATGTGGACAAAGGAAAGAAGGCAGAGTCGTCGATTGAAGAGGACATATGTCAACAGATCTTCCATTCTAGAAGATATCTAGTCAACATCAACAGGGTTTGAGACTTGAAACTCCTGGAGCACGGATCATGAAGGAAACCTCAACCGTTGATGGACGAAGGAGACATCTGGTCTATGGAATCAAGAGGATATATATGAACCGTCCATTAAAGAGCACCATCAAGATAGTGAGATCGACGATCATGCTCCATTGTGGGGCCAGAACATGCTCAGGACTTAATTTTTCGTAAGAGGGCCGCAATTGAAACCACGGTTTTTGAAGAAAGACGCATGGAGGCTCATGGTGATTTGTGGGGTGAAAATAAGTTTGGTCTAAACCACCTTTGGATGTGCCTGCAATTGGTTGGTCACATGAATTTCATAGCCCAAGGTCATATCGTGAAATGGAGCCAACACTCACTAGATAGAAATCGGGAAGCGCCTTTTGAATAAGCACTTGGTCACCACCGGTGGTCATGCGAAGGAAGGGGATAGAAGCCAAAGAAGCCATAGTTGACTGGTTGTAACTGACAGAGAATACAAAGAGTCTCGACTGCCAGAGATGCTAAGGAATCTCAACATAACGACCACTGATGATGAACTTACAGGGAACAAAACCACCAGAAAAGATGAAGAGTTGCCATGATGATCGAGAGATGACTCGACATAAGAAAAGTATGTAGAACAGAGAAGTGAAGTGATTCTATTGTTGAGCTATGAAGGAGTGAGGAAGATATGCATTGAACAACCTGTAGGGTAGAATAGTGACGCAGTGAAGAGTATGCAGTGACATAGCGCATGAAGTATGCAGAAGGTGCATAGAGAGTATAAAAGTGCAGAACATAGAAGATATGGTTGTTGTTGTTGAGTGTGATTCATGTGGGTAGAAGCATGGCATGTGCAAGATCTGAAGCACAGAATAAGCAAGGAATAGAAATGCATGTCTGAGAGAAGAACAGAAAGTGCAACAGACACGAGGAGAGAGACACAAATGCAGGAAGAGGAGAGCAGTGTAGCAGAACAATGATGAGACTGGTAAGCCATAGATAAATGTTGTATCATTGTGATAAAGTTGTAAAAAGAAAAGATTTATATTTTAGGGTGGTAGGGAGGTTCTTTGGAGGATTGGTGTCCTTAGAGTTTCAAGTGGGTTCTTGAACACAGGGAGTTGTAGCTTCCATCTGGTTGCAGCCAGGAAAACCAGGGTGGCAGGGTGGTGAAAGGGAGAGTTGTTGTTCTTTGTTATACAAGTCAGTGCTTGTGTGACTGGAAGTTGGTGATTCCATCCAGTTGGTGCTAGAACACTTAGGGAGTTGGTGCTTCCTTCTAGTGGGTGCTAGAGAAACTAGGGAGTTGGTGCTTCCTTCTAGTGGGTGCTAGAGAAACCAGAGAATTGATGCTCTCAGCAAGTTGTAGCTTGCAGAACAAAGGTGGTAGCCTCACAATGAGTTGGTTCTCATAAGAATGATAATGTATAAAAAATAAAGATTACTTATCATATCAAGAAGAAGAGGTTTTTCCCTTTATGGGTTTCCTTAGGAAATATTTGTCTCTGTATATTTCATGTGTGTGATTGATGTTGAAAATTCTATTGCTTACCTCCCTGCATTATTGTGATTGTCATTGAGTTCTTTGTAAAGAGTTTAAAATAAGCACAATTGTTTAAGCATGGTAACAACGGATTCACCCCCCCTCTCAGTTGTCCAACAATTGGTATCAGGGAAAGTTCCCCTTATTTAAGGGTAGATCCTAGAGCTTAAATATGACTATCCATGGAGGAAATTCAACCAATAAGGCCCCCCTGTTCAATGGAACTAACTTTGGCTCCTGGAAAGTTAGGATGAGAACCTACATAAGGGATTTAGGTGCAGATGTCTGGGATGTGGTAGAGAATGGTTATGTAAAGCTAGTTGTACTAGCTTCTAAGGATGACAAGCTATAATTAAGCTTCAACGCTAAGGCTATGAATGTTATTCTGAGTGGGCTTGTAGAAGAAAAAATTGTAAAAGTTATGCACTTAGAATCTGCCAAAGCAATGTGGGACTAACTCATTAGTAGTTATGAAGGTAATGAGAAGGTAAAGGATGCCAAGCTTCAAACCTACAGATTATAGTTTGAAAAACTAAAGATGAATGAGGATGAGACAGTTAATAAATTTTTCTTAAGAGTTGATGAGCTTGTGAATGCCATGAAATGTCTTGGTGAGAAGATTGAAGACATATTGTTAGTTCAGAAGATCTTAACATCTCTTCCTGATAGATTCAATCCAAAAGTTTCTGCAATAGAAGAACTGAATGATCTTAAGACTCTGTCTATTGATCAACTACTAGGAACTCTAACTGCTTATGAAATGAGGATTAGTAAATATAAATATACCACTAGAGAAGAATCATTTAAAGCATACAAGAACGAGGATTATGAACCAGATGAAATTGAAGCAAAATTTGTGAGAAGACTAAAGAAAGGATTAGGCAAGTACCAAGGCAAGTTGCCCTTCAGATTCTTTAACTGTGGAAATATAGTTCACTTTTCATCTAAGTGTCCACAAAAGAAGGAGGACCAGAACTCTGAAGGAGAAGAGAAGTACAAATCCAAGAGATTTGGTAAAAATAGAAGTTTATGTGTAAACAATGATGACTCTTCAGAAGACACACATAGTGACACTTCCTGTGAAGATAAGGTTAATAACTTTGTTCTTATGGTCAAAGAGGATTATGATAATGAAAGCACAGGAAGTAATGTCAATATTGAAGAAGTTGTGGTTGACTTGGAAGGAGAGCATATTAGTGATTTATAAGAGATTGATAGACTCAGACTTAAGAAGAGAAAACAAAAACAATTGTTGATACAGTTCAAGAAAGGTAGTAAAAAACCTGATGAAGAATTTGCCCTGCTAAAAGTGGAATTAGAAGAGGAAAATAAAATCAAATACATTCGGAAACATCAATTATCATAAAGGAAGGAAAGATGTGAAAACTAGGAAAAAGTTGGAGAATTTTCAAGCCTTGTATCATCAGAATCTGTCAAGTATCAAAGCCTCATAAGGATTATCCACCATTCTAAATTAGCAAAGGAATCCAAACTTGAAAACTGGTTTGGGTTATGAAGAGAGATCAAGTAGTGGTCAACCAAGCAACAAAGAGCCCATCAAGTTTGTCAAATCTACAACCAATGAAAAAATCAAACCTATAGAAACAAAGGAAGATAATCAGCCATCAAGGAGGAGTAAAGAAAAAGGTGCCAAAACTGAATATATAGAATAAAGAAATAATACACCCTCTGCTCAAGGAAATTATCAACATGGAAGAAATCAACTTGCTTAAAGAAGACAACCATTTTCCAGGTACAAAGACTTTTTCTATGGATATTGTTTCAACTATTCTAACTTTGGCCACAAAGATGTAAATTGTTCCTTAAGATTTAGACATGAGAAATCAAGACTCCCAAGGAATAAATATCTTCCACAACAGAGAATGAGACAACCAAGTAACAAACAATCATAGATTGCAAATTGTCAAATTAAGTTTAGAGACATGCAACTGAGGAGGTCAAGAAATAATAAAAAGTCAATGAGTAGACAACGTTGCAACAATCACTTTGAACTATTGAACAATGAGCTTGAATGCTATAACTGTCATAACTTCGGCCACAAAGATGCAAATTTCCATATGAATAATTACAAAGTAGATCCAAGGATAAATCTCTTAGCTAGAAAGGCCAACACATGGAAAAGGAAAGATAGTGAAAAATGTGGTCTAGTACTTTCAACTCAAAAACAAAAGGACTCCTGGAATATAGACAATGGATGTTCCAAGCAAATGACTGGAGAAAAGGATAAGATTTTTCCTATAAGTAAAATAAAAACAGGAAATGTGATCCTTGAAAATGATGAACCAGGTAAAATCAAGCGTAAAGGGATGGTGAGTTTGAGTAATGGCAAAGGAGATTCCCAGGATGTTCTACTTGTATATGGTCTGAAACATAATTTGCTTAGTATAATTCAAATGTGTGATAGAGGCTGTGAAGAGGTGTTCATGTCCAAAGATTGTAAGGTAAAAAATGTAAACTTAGGACAAGTGGTGGCTAAAGGCATAAGAACAGATAATGATGTTGATATTGAATCCTCCCATGCAAGAAAAGAAGAAGTAGAAGAAGAATCATGTCATAAAACAAAAGATGAAGTTGTGAAGGATGAGAAGTCACACACCCAAATCAAGTCCTTGGATAGCTCCATGACACTTGATGAGATCTTCAATAGTCAGAGATCACCAAATGACAAATCCGGTCTTTGATACAACAAGGAAGAAATCAATACTCCTATGAATTCTAACACATGTCCTTCATTTGTAAAAAGGGAAAGCAGGTATGAGAGTGTTTGTAATGGTTTTTTCTTGTGATAAATATGGTCATAAAAGCCTTGGATTGTAGGCATCATGAAAGAAAAATGAAGTTATTGTAATAGAAGATCAGAGAAGCGTGACAGGGGGAGTCATTTAGTTATGACAAGAAAATGTTGATGTAGGAGTCCCAGTGAGAGAGGTGAGCAATATTGAGTCTGCTATAGAGGACACAATTGAAGCTAAAGATGAATAGGTCCAAGAATCAAAAGGAGAAGACTCTCAGTTAGATACAAATACTCTGTAGGACTCAAATAAGAGAATCCATCCTATCAGGGGGAGTATGTATTGGTTGAATATTTGATACCTCCGACAAGTACTGCAACAGCTCAGGGGGAGCATGTTTCCTTTGACATTGATGTTAAAGGGGGAGAAAAGGTGTGTTCTTGATGCTACAGTTGGATATCTAAGTAGAACAATGCATCCTTTTAGGGTTTCCATCAATGCCAAAGGGGGATATTATTGGCATGTTTCCGGGCAGAGTGTGATTATCATTGATGGCAAGAACAACAATGACATTGGCATGTTTAAAGGCAGAGTTTGCTTGTCATTGATGGCAAGATCAGAGTGTGCATTGAAGACAAAACATGAACAATGTAAGCTCAGGTGAAGAAGAAAACAATATGCAGAGATCAAAGCTCAAGAGAGATAGAATTCTGAGATGCGCAGACGAGATCCCATACATCAAGGCTCGTAGAAGGATCAAAGGTTGTGGCTCATCGAAGGATAAAAGGTAAGCTCAAGTGAAGAATCAAATAATGTGTAATCCAAGCTCAGAGAGGAATAACACAGAGTTTCACGTAGAGCGCAAGTGTGCACTAGGGCCAAGGTTAATTCCATTACCAATGCTCAGGAGAGATAGTTTTCTAAAAAATGAAGATGAGATCCAAAGTCATCAGGACTCATAGAACCTTTGACATTTAGAAATTCTTCCAATTCGAGAGGATTCGTAAGCTTAGGAGGAGGAGCCACAGTGGTCGTTGGATCACCAATCCTGAATACCCGATGTCCGTTAGATCAGAGTCCAGTGACTAGAGGAAGCATAAAGGAGAAGTACATATCTGATTCATTGGATCTGAGCACCGAGGAGCAATAGCCGTTGGATCCTGTATAACTGCGAGGTGAATAAGGCCGAGAAGCTATCCAACACTTGGAATCTTAGGAGAGATAGGAGCTGTTGGTATGAGGGAATATCAAACCATTGATTTGGCACCTGTGGATATCGGTAAATCGGGAATCGGGAGAATAGAGGTGATCCATCCTCCAACTCCGCGAAATCCAAAATCACAATGAGATCTAAATCGTTGGATCCAGAGAACGCGTGGTGGGAGATCAACATTTCGCTAACTCACGAATTGGAAAATTCAAAGGTAAGAGTTGTAGGAACTCATGATGTTCGAGTTCGTGATTTGATCTAGACTGTTAGATCATGGGGAGTTGTGAGCCATTGATCTGACACTCGCAAATATCGGGAAGGAAGGAGGAAAATACCCAAGGAGCTGGGAGCCGCAAGAATCATAATCGTTCATCTGGAAAGGACATGTGGTAGCCGATAAAGAATATTCATAGAATCGCGAAGTCTGAGTCTGTAATATTGATCACAGCCATTGGATCGAGGAATGTTGAGGGTCGTTGATCTGGAGCAAGTTTCGAAAAATCAGGAGTCGGGAGAAGGGAGGTGAGTAGTCCTCCAACTTCGTGAAACGTGAAGTTGCAATAATATCTGGACTGTTGTATCATAGAGGGATGTGGGCCATTGATCTAGAGTATTTCAGATATCGGGAATTGGAAGAGTCAAGGTTGGCTCATGTTCAAACACTTGACATGCAAAGTTGTGATTTGATCACAATCGTCGATCAAAGGGAGAGTATGGACCATTGATTTGGCACGACGAAGACCCGAAGGCCAAAGTGCCGAAGTCCCGAAGTGAACAATGACCATTGATCCGAGAGGGAAATGTGTCATTGGTTCATGGAATCTGGGTGAAATTCTTAGGGAGCAAGCGAAGTTTGATAATTGAAAGTCCCAAAGGTTAGATTCATCGAGGAGATCCTGATCGTAGAATCAGGGAGATAGGTGTCTGTAGATCATCAACTCCGGGAGATTGTCATGTGGAAGAAACGAAGGTTTGAGGTTTGAAATTCCCAGAATGAGAAGTTTCGTTAGCCGTCAGATCAATTTCAAGTTGAAGGACATGATAAGCTAGCATAGATGCATTGTAGAAAGATCGAGTCGTCGATCCAATATCCTGATCGAATGAACAACATTTACTGTGGATATAAAGATGCAAGGAGGTTACACTCAGGAAAGTTTGATATTTGAAATTCCCGGAATGCGAAGTTTCATCAACCATTAGATCTGGATATCAAACAATGACCGTTAGATCAGGGAGATCTACGTTAGCAGATTACATCAACAAATCTTGTCCTCAAGGACATGTGGTAGACCACGTCAACAAAGGGCATATGGGAAATCATGTCAACAAGTACACATGTCATCTGACCATTGAGACTAAGGATCGCGCATGAACAAAGGAAGGAAGGTAGAGCCGTCGATTGAAGAGGACAAATGTCAGCAGATCTTCCATTCTGAAAGATATCTAGTTAGCATCAACAGGGTTTGAGACTTGAAACTCCCAGAGCACGGATCACGAAGGAAACCTCAACCGTTGATGGAGGAAGGAGAGATCTGGTTCGTGGATTCAAGATGACAAATCTGAATTGTCCATTCAAAAGCACCATCAATATCGTGATATCAACGGTCGTGCTCCATTGTAGGGCCAGAACATGCTCGGGCCTTAATTTTTCGTAAGCGGGCCTCAATTGAAACCATAGTTTTTGGAGAAAGGACGCGTGGAGGCTCGTGGTGAAATGCGGGGAAAAAATAAGTTTGGTTTAAACCACATTTGGATGCACCCGAAATCGCTTGGTCACATGAAGCTCATATCCCAAGGTCATATTGTGAAATGGAGCCAACACTCACTAGACAAAAATCGGGAAGCGCCTTTTGAATAAGCGCTTGGTCACTGTCGGTGGTCACACGAAGGAAGGGGCTAGAAGACAAAGAATCCATAGTTGACTAGCTGTAACTGAAAAAGAATACGAAGAGTCTCGACTGCTAGAGAAACTAAGGAATCTAAGCATAACGACCACTGATGATGAACTCACAGGGAACAGAACCACTAGAGAAGATGAAGAGTTGTCATGATGATCGTGAAATGACTTGAAGTCAGAAAAGCATGAAAAATAGAGAAGTGAAGTGATTCTGTTGTCGAGCTATGCAGGATTGAGGAAGAGTTGCAGTGAACAACCTATAGGGAAGAACAATGACGCAGTGAAGAGTATGCACTGGCATAGCGCATGAAGTATGCAAAAGGTGCATAGAGAGTATAAAAACACAGAACAAAGAAGAGATGGTTGTTTTTGTTGAGTGTGATTCATGCAAGTAGAATCATGTGGTGTGTAGGAGTTGAAGTGTAGAATAAGCAAGGAACATAAATGCATATCTAAGAGAAGAACAAAAAGCGCAGCAGACGCAAGGAGAGAGACACTGATGCAGGCAGAGAAGAGCAGTGTAGCAAAATAGTGATGAGACTGGTAAGCCATAGATAAATGTTGTATCACTGTGATAAAGTTGTAAAAAGAAAAGATTTTTATTTCAAGGTGGTAGGGAGGTGCTTGGGAGGATTGGTGTCCTCAGATTTTCAAGTGGGTGCTTGAACACAGGGAGTTGTAGCTTCCATCTGGTTGCAACCAGAAAAACCAGGGTGGCAGGGTGGTGCAAGGGAGAACTGTTGTTCTCTGTTATAGAGGTCAGTGCATGTGTGACTGGAAGTTGGTGATTCTATCCAGTTGGTGTTGGAACACTTAGGGAGTTGGTGCTTCATTCTAGTGGGTGCTAGAGAAACCAAGGAGTTGGTGCTTCCTTCTAATGGGTGCTAGAGAAACCAGAGAGTTGGTCCTCTCAGCAAATTGCATCTTGCAGAATAGAGGTGGTAGCCTCACAATGAGTTGGTTCTCATAAGAATGATAATATATAGAAAATAAAGATTACTTATCATATCAAGAAGAAGAGGTTTTTCCCTTTATGGTTTTCCTCAGAAAATATCTGTCTCTGTATATTTCATGTGTGTGATTGATGTTGAATATTCTATTGCTTACCTCCCTACATTATTGTGATTTTCATTGAGTGATTTGTAAAAAGTCTAAAATAAGCATAATTGTTTAAGAACGGTAACAACTGATTCACCCCCCCCTCTCAGTTTTCCAACAATATCTCTATACCACTCTGAATATGCCATGGGTTATCCTACTAAGATTGAAATCACTCCATCCAAAGAATCACTATTTTCAATGAGATGACATAAATCTTGTCCTTTAACTTCCTTTAAAGGTTTAATTTCAATATCATATTCTTGAATCTTCTCCAGCCAGTTTTCCCATTTTCCTTCTCTCAATTGTTGATTCAAAAGAATACTCACAGGAGAGGATGGAACATATGCAATGAAATGAGAATTTAGTATGTAAGTCCAAAAGTGCGCCACCACTTTCAAAATATATAGGGTTTGCTTCTCCAATTATGAATATCTCAATTCATAATCATGAAGGGTCTTGCTCATGAATCTAATGGGAAATTATTCACCTTTGGTATTCCTCTAAGTAAGAATAGATGAAATAACTGTTTATGTAGTGAAAGAATAAATGATGAAGTCTCTTTGAAAATCTAGGCTAATGAGGACTAGAGATGTAGTGATTTCCCTTTTGATATTATTAAAATATTATTGTGTATCCATGGTCCATTCAAACCTTTGGTCCTTTTTCAAAAATAAATTGATCGACTTCACAATACTTGCATGGTCAGGGACAAATATTCATACAAATTTGATATTGCCAAAGAGTGATTGAAATCCCTTCTTAGATGATGGGGTGTTAAGTTCATTTATAGATTTAACTCTTTCTAGATCTATATAGATTCCTTCCTTGCACACAATATGACCCAATAGTTTTCCTTGAGTTACAACAAATAAACATTTCTTTGGATTTAAGGAAACACCATATAACCTACACCTATCAAAAAATTTCCTCAGGTGATGAATGTGACCGCTCCTTGATTTTGAGTCTATTGTTAAGTCATCTTGATAATACACCATGAATTTTCCTATCAACCCCTCAAAAGGATGATCCATAGCCCTATGAAATGTAGCTCCTGCATTTTTTAAACCAAAGGGAATCCAACATATGCATATGTTAAGCCCTAAATAATGGCACATTACCCCTTAATTGGGGCATATTACATTAGTAATGTTACTTTATTTATGTTGTCTTGGTTCCATTAGTTGTAATTGTACCTCTTAGTCTCCTATATATACCAAGGATACATTTTCATTTGGAATCATCTTGTATTTGGACATTTATGTGGTGTATAAGGAGGTTTCCTCCTTGAAGAAGCTCATTATCTAAATTTCTCTCTTTTTCAAGGCGTTGAGTACTGATTCTGAGGTTTTTCTATGCTATAGTGATATTTGGTTCTTAACATATTGTATCAGAGCTCAAGGTCTTGGGGTTTCGCTACTACATTTGAGACACCTTGGAATTTTTGATATAATTTGTTTTCTACAACGTTTAAGAAAAAACCCCTTGGTGGTTATTTAGTATATGGATCAAGGTACGTTGGGTTAAAATTTTAGCTCCATAGGCCTTATACTTTCGGAGATACAACCCATGTAAGATAGGGTTCTGGAATCATCCTAAATTGAGTCACTGCATAATTTTCGCTATAATTTTTTTCTTTAACGTTTAAGATTCTAAAATCCACAAGATATTCACAAACATTATTAAAATATATGTGATGAAAAATTCATCTTCTGGGTCATCTTACATTTGTAGATACATCCTGTGGAAGATAGGGTATATGACTAGTTCTATTGACTAGGAAAGCATTCCAGGTAAAACAATCATAAATTATTCCTAGAGTATCCAAATTGAGTGAGACTATTTACATTTGATAGTGGACAGTCTGTGTTATTTATGGTACAATTTTTAGAATTTAATATCAATTATTTTGTGTGGGGCACGCTATACAAGTAAGATATCCTGAAAAGTCCAAAAATAAGCAAGTTGTGGGGAAGTTACCATAAATTCCACTTGGCACATCCAATTTTGATCAGAACTGTGTCATTGCAGAGAATAATATCATAGAACTACAAAAAATAAAATTTCATACCCATAAGGGCCGAAATTTTGGAGATACAACAGAAGAAAGATTGTCTAGCAGAACCACCTCAAAATCAAGGTTTAAAAGTGATACTTTTCCAACATGCCACCAAAAAAGGGAAATTCTATACCAAATAAGCCTCCAGACAGTCCTACTTAGAATCTTGATGAAGGTGAAGAAATGCATAGGGACATAAATGATTTACAAAAGAAGACAATGACAAAAGATGAACTACAAGGGATGATGGATGGTTTAAAAAGGGAGATCATGGAAGGATTGAAAAATTTCCTAATAGAGAAGACACATGAATGTGAAAATGTATCCCATGAAATTCATGATGAGGAAACAAGGAATATGAATCAATAATGAAGAAACTCCAACTTTGGGTTGAAAACCAACCATGTTCCTAAGATCGATATGAGGAATTTTGATCGCAAGGACCCAATTACATGGATACTTCAGATGGAGCAATTCTTTGATCTACATGATGTGCCACATATACAAAAGGTACAAATTGCTTCTTTATATTTAGAACCCAATCAATTTGTGTGGTATCGATGGCTTTTTTCTTGCAAATCACTCGTCACTTGAACAATTTTCATGAAAGAAATGATAGCACACTATGAAGATACAAGTAGCAATACCTTCTTTAGCCAATTGATAAATCTCAAGAAAAAGGGTTTAGTTATAGATCACATTGAGAACTTCCAAAGATTGAATATAAAGGTAACATATATTCCAAATGATCACTTGATTGATGTATTCATAGTAACTTTAAGGGATAACATTCAACATGAGGTTCGCCTTTGGGAACCCAAATCATTGGAGAATGCATTTAGGGTGGCAAGAAATGTTGAAAGTAAAAATATGGTTATGGAAACTAGAAGGACCACTCCTAACATCTATTGAGAGAATAATTCTCCTTCTTCTAAAACACCTCAACCTACAAGGTTGACACCTAAACAATTGGAGGAAAGAAAATAAAAAGGTTTATGTTTTAATTGTGACAACAAGTACAGTAAGGGACATAAGTGTGGTGAGGAGAAATTATTCTACATATATTGTGAAGAGGAACAAGAACAGGAACAAGAACCATCTCAAGATAAAAACGTAGAAGCAATTTCTTCTGAAGAGTTGATTCCCACGATATCGTGTAATGCATTGGTTTGAATTAGCACTCCTCAAACCCTCAAGATCGAAGGATATATAAAAACGAAAATGATAATAGTCATAATTGATTCTGGTAGTACTCATAATTTCATTCACTATAAATTATCCAAATCTCTCAATTGCTTTGTATATCCAACACCAGAGTTTCAAGTAATGATTGCAGATGGAGGAACTATGAACTGCTTAGGAAAATGAAATCAGATCAATCTTACTATGGGGGAACATGTAATTAATAGTCCAATGATTTCTATACCCATGGGTGGTCTTGATATCATACTAGGAATCCAATGGTTACAATCATTAGGAACAATGGATTTTAATTTTCAAGAACTTTCAACGAAATTTTCATTGAAAGGAAAATAAATTGAGTTAAGAGGTATCACAGGGAAACCTAGTAAGGTGATAAGCTCTAATGGCATGACAAAATTATTGAAAAAGAGGCATCAAGGTGTAATTACACAACTATGATCACTAGATGTTCAAACATCTAAGCCATCTATTCCCCTAGATCTCCAAGGGATCATTGATAAGCATTCCAAAGTATTTGAAGATATTCCCAAAGGTCTTCCACCCACTCGAAATCATGATCATGATATTCACCTAATTCCTGGGAGTGTTCCTCCTAATATTAGGCCGTACATATACCCTTATGCCCAAAAGAGTGAAATTGAGTGCATGGTTGAAGAAATGTTAGAGGATGACATTATTAGACCTAGACAAAGTTCTTACTCTGCACCAATGGTAATGGTATTCAAGAAAGATGGCTCATGGTGTATGTGTCTAGATTATAGAGATCTCAACAAGATCACTATTAAAGATAAGTTTCGCATTCCTTTCATTGATGAATTGTTAGATGAACTACATGGAGCAATCTATTTCACAAAGTTGGATCTCTATTCAGGGTATCATCAGATTAGAATGAAGGAAGAAGATATCCCAAAAACAACATTCTGAACTTATGAAGGCCATTATGAATTTTTTTTCATGCCTTTTGGCCTTACAAATGCACCTTCCACATTCCAAGGGTTGATGAATTCCATTTTCAGTCCCTTCCTTTGAAAATTTGTATTGGTATTTTTTGATGATATACTAATCTATAGCAAGTCTTGGGAGGATCATGTGTGACATGTTGACAAGGTGCAAAAATTTTCTAAAGGAGCAACAACTATATGCCAAACCGTCCAAATATTTCTTTGGGGTGAAGGAGGTAGAGTATTTGGGTCATATTGTATCTCATGAAGGTGTCAAGGTAGACCCTAACACGATTAAGGCCACGATGGACTGGCCAATTCCCAAAACATTGAAGAATATTAGAGGATTTTTGGGTTTGACAGGTTACTACCGCAAGTTTGTTCGTAACTATGGAAGAATAGAAACACCTTTAATGACACTAACTAAGAAGGATGCATTTTCATGGACTCTAGAGGAAACTAAATCTTTTGAACAACTTAAATAGGTGATGTGAAAATATCATGTCTTGACCACACCATACTTCACAAAAACCTTTATTGTGGAAGGTGATGCCTTGGGAAATGGCATTGGTGTTGTCCTAATGGAAGAAGGAAGGCCCCTAGCTTTTGAAAGTCGGCCACTCAAGGGAAAAGACTTACACAAACCCATTTATGAGAAGGAAATGATGGAAATACTACATGCATTGAAGAAATGGCACCCTTACCTAATAGGTAGGAACTTCAAGGTCAAAACATATCATGATAGTCTTAAATACTTCTTGGAACAAAGACTATCTTCAAAAGAACAAAAAAAATGGGTGACCAAGATATTGGGTTATGATTTTGAAATCATTTGTAAAAAAGGGAATCAAAATGTTGTGAGAGATGCACTCTCAAGAAAGGATGAATATGTTGAGGCCTTTCTCTGTGATATCTCGATCATCCATCCTGATTGGATAATATAAGCAAGGGATGAATGGAAGAATGATGAAAATGTGTGGACTCTCATTGAAAGGTTGAAGCAAGATTCCAGAGCATCGGATACATTTACATGGAAAAATGGTTGACTATGGTACAAAGATCGCTTATATTTATGTAAGAACTCCCAACTCAAACAAAAGGTACTATTGAAAATGCACACCTCTCTGATAGGAGGGAACTCGAGATTTTTGAAAACCTACCATAGGGTCAAGAAGGATTTTTTTTGGGATGGCCTTAACACTGATGTTCAAAGTTTTGTGGCAGAATGCTTGGTTTTCCAACAAAATAAGGTGGAAACAATTAAGAACCTAGGCCTTTTACAACCATTAGCCATCCCAAGTCAACGTTGGGAGGAGGTTTCCATGGATTTCATCATAGGGTTACCGAAGTCTGAGGGAAAGAGTGTCATCATGGTGATTGCTGATAGACTGACCAAGTACACACACTTTTGTGCACTCTCTCATCCCTTCAAAGCCAATACAGTTTCCACCGCATTCATGGAGACAGTTCAAAAGCTACATGGAAGCCCAAAGATTATTGAAAGTGACAAAGATCCCATATTCACCGGACATTTTTGGACATAATTGTTTTCTTGTTTGGGTACTCAATTGGTTCATAGCTCATCCTATCATCCTCAATCCAATGGAAAAACCGAGATAGTAAACACATGTCTGGAAGGCTACCTTTGTTGCTTTGTCTTTGATAAACAAACACAATGGTTCAAATTGTTACCCTTGGCAGAATGGTGGTACAACACTTCCTTTCATACTGCAACAAAAATGACACCAGTTATGACACTCTATGGATACCACCCTCCTTCCATCACTTCTTCTCTAAAAGAAAAATCTAAGGGTCAAGCAGTGGAAGATCACATCGAGCATCAAAAACAAGTTCTCCAAATATTAAAGGACAACCTAACCATGGCACATAATCACATGAAACAAGTAGATCAACATCGTAGTGAAATAAGTTTTGAAGTAGGGGATTGGGTATTTTTAAGACTACAACCATACAAACAGATGTTCCTCAAGAAATCCAAGAAGGATAATAAATTATCACCAAAGTACTATGGCCCTTATAAGGTGTTGCAAAAGATTGGTACTATGGCATACAAATTGGAGTTGCCTACATCTTCACGAGTACACCCAGTTTTCCATGTTTCATGCTTAAAGAAGGTTATAGGTGACAAGATCCCAGTTTAAACTATATTTCTAGAACTTGACGAGGAAGGAGAAATCATATTGGAGCCTGAAGCCAAAACTGACACAAGAATTCGCCAGCTAAGGAATAGATCCATTTCAGAGTATCTCATTAAATGGAGGAAACTACTGGCTGAAGATTCCACTTGGGAAGATGGTTCTTTTATACAAAAGCATCTAAAGTTACTCAAGCATTGCGGACAACACTTGTCTCAAGGGGAGGGGCATGTTAAGACCTAAATAGTGGCACATTACCCCTTAATTGGGACATATTACATTAGTAATGTTACTTTATTTATGTCGGCTTGGGTCCATTAGTTGTAATTGTAACTCCTGGTCTCCTATATATACCAAGGAGATATTTTCATTTGGAATCATCTTGTATTTGGACATTTATGTGGTGTATAATGAGGTTACCCCCTCAAAGAGGCTTATTATCTAAATTTCTCTCTTTTTCAAGGAGTTGAGTACTTATTCTGAGGTTTTTCTATGCTATAGTGATATTTGGTTGTTAACAACATATGTCTCCCAAGGTGTTATGAAAGATATATTTTCGCTATCTTCTTCTGCAACCAAGACTTGATTATACCCAAAAAAACCATCTAACATGGACATACAGGTTGATCCCGTGACTTGTTGGAGAAGAAACTCCATGTTAGGCAAATGATAATTATCCTTTACACTTGATTTGTTAAGATTCTTGAAATCTACACACATCTGAATCTCCCCAGACTTTTTTCTCACTATTAGAGGGTTTGAAAGCCAATCGGAATGTCTAATGGGGTATATTATTCTAAACGTCTTTAATTTCTCCAATTCAACCTTTACCAATGGTTTTAATTTGGGGTTCATTATCCTTATCTTTTGTTTGACAGGATTTTCCCCTTCTCTCAAGGGAATAATATGTTGAAATATTGTTTTATCATATGCCTTCAAAAAGAGACTCAGATTGAATACAATTCCTCGAGACAACAATTATGTGATTTTCCTCCTCTTCATCATCATTCATAAAAAAAAATTCCAATTCTTCATCATTCTCAAATACTTGTAAATACTCCTAATTATTAGATACAAAAGGTCAGAATATTCATTTTACTTGAATATATGTTTTTCTCTGAACATCATCTGGGTTTGACAGTGAGGACGCCAAAGATAATGATTTTGCCTTCTAATTTTTGTCCCTTGGGACGAAAGAATTTTGAAAGAGATAAAGGCTTCCATCAATTCATTAACTCTTTTGAAATATAAATTGAGTCTTTATTTTTTAATCTTATACCTCTGGGAAACTTGATTTATTACCAACTCGGAGTCACCTGTGATAATTATATGTTCTATCTTCATTTCTTGTGCGAGAATCATTCTCTGAATCAAAGCTTCGTATTCTGCCTCATTATTGGTACATGAAAATTAAAGTATGATAGCATGTGGATGCACAATATTTCCTGGGTTTACAAGGAAAATTCCAAATCCAATTCAAGAACTTGAGAAAGCTCCATCAAATGACATCCTCCAATAACCTTCAAACTGATGCTTTTGATTCTCCATATCTTGAATTTTCTCCATGTCTTCAATTTGCTCCATGTCTAGGATAGCATAGTTTCTCATCCCAACATCTATATAATCTTCCATTAGTTAATTATCTTTTTTTTTGAAGGAAAATGGTCTCTTGGGTTCACAAGAGAGCTTAATCATTGCTCCTTATTTATCTGGTAGCATCATGTAGATTGCATCATTCATTATGTACCCCTCAATCATATACGACCAATCTCTTCCTAAAACAACTCCATATGCAGGAGGAAGCTCTACCACAACAATATTGAAAACTGTAATAATATGGGGAGCCACCATGATCCAAGCATAAAATATTTGATTTCTCCATAAGCTGACACTTCTCTAGAATCAATTGCATATATAATTTCACCAGTCTCATAATATTTGGTGCAACTCATGCCCAATGCCTCCATGACCACCAGTGGAATAATAATTGGTCGCACCAATGTTAACTAAATAATTATGAAGTGCAACATCACGATTTTCAATTGAAATATACAAAGGTGGGATTTTACCTCTCAAATTGATGGTTGATGTGTTCTGGCTTTGTTTCAGACTTATAACAACAACCTCCATTCTTCCAAATGGATCATCCAATAATCTCAGAATATTTTCCCATTGTTGAGGGATCTTTACCACTTCTGTAAAATGAAGAGTTATCCTTAGCTTAGTCAAGTCCTCTACAACATTTTATTTCATCTGGGTAGGGTTTGACATCAAGTGTTGCTTCTTGCTTCTAGCTCTCTCCATCACATTTTCATTTTCCTTTTTCTCACTCACCTTTTCTTTATCTTTTTTCTTTTCTTTTTCAGAATCCATTTTATTCTTTTATTTATTTACACGCGCGTATATCTAGGAAACATTTTCTTATGAGTGAGGGTCAATGACGCCTTCTTTATATATATATATATATATATATATATATATATATATATATATATATATATATATGGACATCTCGCATCTGTCCATCTGTACAGTTTCAGAACTTTCATCAAGTAAATAATCGTTCCCTTGCTCAACCATTTTCTCATCATATACATCATCCAGAATAACTACATTTGGGTTTGGTTTTCTGGGAACCCTTTGTCTTTGTTGATTATCAGTGTTTTCAAACCTCACTCTGTTTTCTTGGGGTGGGTTCCTTCTTTTCTCTTGGACTGACGTTCTCAGGATTTGTACATAATTATTCCCCCTTATTAATCCAATAATCTCATTTTGCATTTTCCTGATGGTTCTATTCATTTGTGCAATTTCATTTATTTTCTTAGTTTCTTGTGCTACAACAAGGTCTACCTTCACACTTAGTATGGTTCCCTTAAAAAATCCTCTTCCAATTGTTTGATTTTGTATCATTTGCAGCTTCCTCTCTTCGTTCTTTCTTGAGCTAGAGGCTCCTTGATCATCAATATTTAGGCCTCTCAACTGTCTCTGTACTTTTCCTAGGATAATATCGGGGTCAACACCCATCTGAATCATAATTTATTCCATCTCAATGCCCTTAATCATTTCTTCCTCCAAGGTATCCATCTGGGATGTTCTGATAGCATATTTTACATTTGGGGGAATCACATTCTTATAACAACCAAGTATAATTGGGTCATTAGGTCTTTTATCTTCTGGAATCTTACTCAAGGTTTTATTGAACCTGAGACTAAAATATCATATTCTCTCATTCTTCCTCAAACCAATCTGGGTGAAATTAGTGAGAAGGGTATGATATGCAACTGGAGGAGCGAACATAGTTAGGAACATGGCTTCGAGGTTGTTAAATGAGCCAATTTATCTAGTGGGTAATGTTGTATACCATTCATAGGCTCATCTTGATAAGGTTTGAAGAATTAACCTTACCATCACATCGTCATATTCAACATGATGAAAATCACAAACATCGAGAAATAAATTAAGGTGTCTTTTGGCATCAATTGTCCTGTCTCCGGAAAATTCTTTCAAAGTACCCTTAGGGAGGAGAGGGAGGTCATCTTGCTCACCTCAAATATTTAAGGGTGAATCTCTTACTCTTCTTCGGTTTCCAAATATTAGGTCTTCTTGATTTCTTCCACCACCTCCTCCACCTCCTTGTCCTTGTTCATGAGGTTATCTTCATGGTTCTTAATTTCTTCCTGCCATGTCTGAAGATATTTCAAGGATATGTCTTCCACTTCTTATAATACATATTTTTTTTCTTTTACTTCTGGTAATGGGTCCCTTGTATTCGTCCATATTCAGTTATGACCTTGTCTTTGTTCTCTTCGAGCCGTTCTTTCATTTCTTCGGCCTTATTGCTTGTCTCTCCTATGCCTATGGAGGATTTCTCTTTCTTATTCTTGGACCAATATCTGCCAAGATCTTTCCAATTATTCCCTAGTCTCGGATGTCGTTATTACCAGATTATATAGATGATGCAAGATGCTTCGTTGATTATTCAATCCAACTTCTAGATGGGGTTGATCAGCCTGGGGAAAAGTCATGTATCTTTCAAAAATGCTAAACTAGATTTCAAATTTTCAGTCGTTCCCCGATATGGTCACCAAAAATGTTGACGCTTGAATCTGTTAGGACTGAAACGATAAAATCACGGGGATATAAATCCCCCTGCATTTTTATAGAGGTGGTACTCCTCTTTGTTTCAAGATTTTCTTGGAATTCTAGATTTTCAAAATAATATATGACTTTGAGAAATTCCACCATGATATTCAAAGAAATATAAAGATTGTAGTTAAATAAAAAGTTTTGTTTTTAAAGAGTTCCTGAGAGATAACTAGGAACCTCACACATCACATATTTGAAAAAGATAAACAAAATTTCATCACATCCATAGTTAAATTAAATATTTTTGATCACATAAAATAAAACAAAATGGTCCACACACATAAGATAAATTTAACAGAGTAGACACATGTGGAGCTCAAATAAAGAAAATGATAGATCAACATCAAATATTTTATACTCAAAACTCAGAGTTATAAAATATAGTCAAAACTGATCTTGAAAGTTCTCTTGGGATTTTTGAGAAATATAAAGTCTGTTACAAAACTTTGAAATTTAAATATGTTTGTCCTTAGGACCGGGATTGGGGCTCTCGTGTACCATAAAGAAAATATAAACAAGAAATAAGTTGTGGAGACAAGATGGTAGGTGATGACAGAGTAGCAAGTCCTGGAAAGAAGACAGGAAGAAGTTATTAGATTTCGGTTAAACCTTTCTAGTCAAAGAAGCAGAGTAACTGGATGAAAACCTGATAAAGAAAGAAATATGTGATCAACATAAACTTATGGTGTATAACGTTCCCTCCGTTATCACAAGAATGTAAGTGAGAAGTGAATTTTTTCTTTTATTTTATAATACATCAATAGAACAAGTAATTTACAATGATAGCATACATCAATCTTATCCATCATTCCTCATCTACATCCTACACTGCAAGTTTCAATTTACAACATCAATGCTACTAACAGAAAAAATCATATCACAACAAATCAATGATATATATACCCATCCAACCTACCTGCAAGGTTAGGACCTCCAAAACACATAATCACTCAAGTCGAGGATTCATCCGATTGATTTTGACCGTTTAAGATTTCAAAACTCGCAACTGTTATGAGAAACATGGAGGTATCTAATTCCCTTAACCCAATCCTAATCCAAGATTCAAGACTAATCAACATCAACATAATCAAAATTTATTTAAAAAACTATAGAATAATCTAATACACATAAGCAATCATTTAATCATTTTTAAGTGTATGTAACGAACTACTTTGTACACAACACGAGATAACTAAAATAACGAAGTAGCGAAAAAATTCACTTAAAAGGTCAAAGAACAATCCAATCGAATAATAATAATCATCAATCGTTTTATTAGTGATAATAAAATGTCAGCATCAATCATCATGATGACAATACAAGGACAAACATTTAACCAACTTACTCGTGCCTATCAATTAGATTTTGGTTATAGAAAGATGAGACATCCCTAATATTTATTGACATGGTGTTATTATTGATAATATTATATTTGTTGTATAGGTGGATGTTTTTAGAAAGTATAACTTAGTTATGCTTAAGTTATAAAAATATTTCCATTCAAACATAGCTACCTAAATGTTAAATAAGTGCAATTAAGTACGCCACTTGTGAATTAATTATCATTAGAATTTATACTTTATATTTATTACTACCAAAGATTTTTAAGTATGAAGGATTGATAAGAGCAATTCTAATATAATTAAAATTAATTATGAATCTATATAGGATCAGGAAGCAATTAGAGATTAAATTATCACCGAAGAATCGCCTTGTACTGTTTGCATTGAACATAGTCTCTGGTTTTCATCCTAAGGGCTAATTTAATTGACGAAAACTTCAGGCTTCTAAAACAGAAAAAGTATAGGATTTTCCAAATGGTTTACACTGGAGTTGGAACGATTCTATACTGCGTTTAATATTGCTAAACCCATGGAGAATTAAATAATGATATTTATGAAAAGGAGACTTATCAACACAGATAAGTGCGTGTAGAAAAGAATGAGAATTATCCTCTCACGACAAGAACCCGAAATTTGTAAGAGAATTAATATTTACCCACAAAGCAAGGAGATTCAATCTGGTGAAAGTACAGACTCTCAACCTGTCGAATGAAATTTTAAAATAAGGGTAATAACACCAGGTATCCATCGATTTAACTAAGTTACAATAGTTAGCATTATTATCATAAGCGATTTACAGTGAAAAGGAAGATAATTGAGAAATTAAAACCAGTTACGAATCATTCTAGAAACAATTATTATCATAAGCGATTCCCAATCACTGGTGAGATAAGAATATAGAATTCAAAATTTACTCTGGAACCTCTTAATACCTGATTATTACGATTTAAGAGAATAATTTTTAAAAGATCTTGTACAGAGATAACGCAATTTCTTTCTAAAACACACAAGGAATCGGATTTTTCAACAATTATCAGGTAGAATACATTTAGGAAATTACTATGCAATCTATTCACTAACGACAGAATTACATCAATCTTATTACAAAAAGAACTCAGGGCATAATACGTCAAATATCATATGGAACAATTCTTAATTTATAATTTCCAATTTCCATATAATTACAGGACAACGATCATTTCTACATTCATTGATGCGAATTTGTGTGTACATTATCAATAATTAAATATATCAAGTTGACAAATCAAATAAATACCAGAACCAAGAAAGAAGTAATTGGTTGCTGCTTTTCAATCTGGAAATCTGCAAAAATTCCACTTTTCGCCTGCCAATCTAAGATTTCACCAGTACCTCCCAGCCAACGTTAGAGGTACTCTTCTTCCCCCTTAGACCATGAGTCGCGAAGAGGCCACACACACAAACTAGAAAACAATAGCTCCAAGACTTGCCTTGCAAGGAAGAGCTTCCACTCTTTCTTCAAGTTTGGTATCCCAACTCTAACAAGTAAAACCCAATCCACAATAATTTTGGCAGCATAACCTTACCAAGAATCAGTGAGATCCATTTTTCCGCTACCCCATTTGTTTTATAGAAATTTATTCACTGACACATGTCCACATGCACAATTACTTAACTTTTTAATTAATTTAATTAGGATTATTCGCCCACACACTTGTCACACTCTCCCCAAGTTGCACAAGTAATTACCAATTTTATTTTATTTTAAAAGTCCAATTTCCCTCACATTCTCCAATGTGTTCATATTTTCGCTCTTAGTTGTCCCTTTGTTCCCCAAATTCTCATTTAATGAGTGTATCCTAACTATATATTACTTAGAGTTGGATTATCAGTTTTATTCTAGTTAGACTAATGGTAGCTTGACTCTAGATACCATTCTATGTGTACGCCTATTCTCTCATGTTTTATTTATTTCTATTTTAAAAATCCCTTTTATTATTTTCATGCACAGAGGTGCATTCTATCCAATCTTTAGATTTTTCCCACTTTTTCCTTAAATTGATTTATCTCTATTGTTTTAATTTATTTAATATTTTAATTTAGTCCCCTAACTAAACATAGACTTAGGCTTAGTCTCTGAATTAGGCTTAGGCTTTAATTGAGATTTTAATTAATAAATTCATTGTTTAATTAATTATTTTAAATCCAACAAAGTCTAATCATTTAAATGTTTTCTAGGCCACCTAGATCTATTGACTCAAGTTTTAATTACGTGACATGCCCTTCAAGACACACCTCCATGCTCCAAGGGTGCCACTCGCCTTTGACTTTTTTTGGAAGTTTGTCTGACCCTTGGAGTCAACACTCGACTCGGTCGACCTTGTGAGAGACTAAGAGATTCTAAGGAATAAGGACTATGCCTTATTACATGCTCCTTAGAATATTCGTGAGAGACTTATCAATTTTCCCTCACAACATCGTGGACCTCTCGAAATATATAATCATTAACCTACCATTCGAGCCACAATGGGAGTGCTAGTAGGTTGTGACAGGGATGTTGCAGCACCTCTCCCTTAATGTTTGGTTTCTTTGCATGACCCCTTTACTCCTTATGTGAGTTGGATTAGCAAAGTTCATCAACCTGCATCCATTGAAAAAACATTGTCAATGATCCATATACATATATCATGCTATAATCAATCATATGTCACATGTGCATAAAATGAAATACTCAAACAAAATACAATCCACTCCCTGACTCAATCCGGAGTCCAAGGAAGTCCATTGATGCCATTAACATCCATAATCTGTCATGTGTCTTGCACACTCAGGAAAACTCATCAATAGCATTTGCCAATACATATACATCAAATAACAAAAAGTCATAACACATTATCATCATCATGTATAATCCATAATTGAAACGAAATCACAATCTACCATAACCGGATCACTTTCTCACAAGTGTCCTCAAAGAATAGGTCAATAAAAGTGTGTTCGGTAGAGCGGGATGTTACACTATGATGGTCTCTCCCTCATTCACTTTCTTGCTACTGTCCTTTTATTTTCCTCATTGACGGTTATAGGAACCGTCTCAAGTGTTGCTTCTTGGTTTTCTTTAGTTAATTTATCAATTGCATTTTTAGACCAATCTTCAATGTAGTTTTTCATTGGTGCAACATTTATTTCATGCTTGATTTTGATATTGAATAATTCACTTTCCAAATCTCTTAAGTCATGAGAAATTCCATGTATTTCCTCAATATCTTGATTTTTCACAGAATAATCAACCAGTCAATCATCTACCTCTTCTTCATTATATTCAATTATGCCATAAAATTTCTCAGTTGATAACCCCTTTAATATATCAACTTATTCATCAAATTGTTGCTTTGTCATAAACATTGAACTAAGAAATAATTTAGTATAGAAATTTCGATACACTTAATGTATTCCTGCGATTCTCCTGATCTAACAATTTCCGCCACTTGTTAAATACATAATCGCTTCTACTATTATTCTTGCGGAAGCAATTAAACCACGACCACGACCATGAGCACAAAGTGAAATATAATTAACACATAACAAAGAAGTTTTACCAGGAAAGCATAAAGCTAAAAACCCCACTATCATATATTATGTATATCATGAATTATGAAACAATTTCATGCAAAACTCTAATCCAAGAGTTCTCAGTACAATACAATCGTCTCACACTATCATACACAAATTAGCAAATACATGTGCCAATTTCCATGTCCACACAGCCTGCCTCCTCTACACAATCTCTGCAATTCAAATTCTCACAATCGAATCTCGATAATTACGAATTGTCTAGTTTGCACATACTCATAAGCATATCCAATGCATGTGTGAACAAATCACAACAGATAACCAACTGCCCCTTTCACCTGTTATCTCAACTGGATGTCCATTGGAACTGACATGCATGTAGTTAACCGTGGCAAATCTTCAGTTGCATGTGAGTTCACTGATTGTGAATTAATGAATAATTAATTCACTGAACTCTCACTAGTGCAAGTTTAGTTACAATTAGTACAACTGTGCATAACTCACTTAACTACACTTATGATTTTGTTACAATTCCAAATCACTCAGTTATGAATGAGATAATAGATTAATATTTATTGTCTAATTTAATTAAGGGAAAAGTAAATTAGACACATGTTTCTTGTTGACTTTTCAACACTCCCTCTCAACAAGAAAGGGATTATCCTTCACCCCAATCCTGTCTCTGTGATATTCGAATTTGCTCCTGGTGAGCGCCTTCGTCAGAATGTTTGCATCTTGATCTTCCATAGGAATGTATTGAAGCAACATGATCTTCTGCTACACACAATCTCTGAGATGATGACACCAGATATCTATATGCTTAGATCTGTCATGAAACACATGATTAATTGAGAGTTTAATACAACTCTAATTATCACAATAAATCACTGTCGGATCTAAATGAGAACCAAACAAACCAACCAATATCTTCTTCATCCAGATAGCCTCACATACAGCTTGGCTCGCTACCATGTATTCTGCTTCCGTTGAACTAAGTGCCACGGATCTCTGTTTTCTACTGTACCAAGAAATAGTTGTAGATCCGATACTAAAGCACCCTCCCGATGTGCTCTTTCTGTCCGTTGGACTACCCACCCAATTTGCATCCATGAAGCCATGCAACTTCACCTCATCCATCTGTCTATACCATAATACATACTCAGATATGCCCTTCAGATATCTCAGGACATGCATACCCGCCTTCCAAAAGAGTTTGGTAGGCTTAACCATCGCTTGACTTAGTTGGTTAACCGCATAGCAAATGTCCGGTCTCATATTCACTAAATACATTAGCGAACCTACTAGCTGTCGATAGATAGTAGCATCCACTACCTCTCCAGAAGTAGCATCCTCTTTCCTCCATTTTCCTGGAAGAGGAGTATCCATGGGTTTGTAGCCCTCCATGTGAAACTTACTCAGTATCTATTTTGTATACTTTCCTTGAGATACAAAAAGTTCACGATCTCGCTGCCATATTTCCAATCCAAGGAAATAATGAAGAAGTCCCAAATCCTTCATCTCAAACTCCTTTGCAAGGTCCTCCTTGCATGAGTGTATCAGTTGCTCATCACCAGTAAGTATTAAATCATCAACATAAAGCACAATGATCAAAAGCTTACCCTCCACCACAATTTGGTATAGGTTTGCATCTGCTTCACTTTTAGTGAAGCCCAATCCAGTGAAATAGTTGTCTATCTGAGTGTACCAAGCACGGGGTGCTTGCTTCCCATATAGTGCTCTCTTGAGTCTGAACACATGTGACTCTCTGTCAAAGGTCTCAAAACCTTCTGGCTATTCAATGTACACTTCTTCCTCAATGATCCCGTTGATGAACGTAGTTTTTACATCCATCTAATGAATGCACCAGCCCATCTGCACTAAGAGTGCAATGATGGATCTTATGGAAGAGTACCTTGCGACAGGTGCAAATGTCTCACCATAATCTATCCCCTCGATCTGTGAGAAGCCCCGAGCCACAAACCTAGCCTTGTATTTCTCCACACTCCCATCAGCAGCTTTCTTTACCTTGTAGATCCATCTCGAACCTACCACTGATTTATCAATCGGTCTTGGGACAATTTCCTATGGTCGCTACTTTTTTGGAACAGATCCTTCAAAACCTTCCACATTGCATATGGTGTGGTTTTCCCATGGAGACTTGAGACAATGTGGTCTCGTACTCCTCCAACATAATCCTCCTCACCTTCGCCACTTTCTTTTGCCATGCATCAAGATTTGCAGTGTCTGTCGCATCTGGCTTAGGAACATCTGTGTCAATGTAACCCTTCAAGCCATTGTCTTCGAGTACTGCTTCCATCCTATCCTTCCAATAAATGTAGTTGGATCTTCCCTCGAGTGCATACTCCAACCTCAAGCCATTGAAAGACATTTTTGATCTTGAATCAAGTGTCACACCAAGAAAATGTTGCAAATTCGAATGTTATCCAACCCAAAACTCAACTTCCACCTTTCCTCTTGCCGTGGGAGGTTCGCACCCCACCTGAGAGCAACCTGAGGGAAGTTCGCACCCTACCTTTGTATAGCCTGGAAACTTGCCTGGGAAGTTTGCACCTTGCTTCACTATAGGGTGAGGGAAGTTTGCACCCTACTAGTATATTTGCTTGTGAACTTGCCTGTGAAGTTCTCACTGTACTCCACTATAGGGTGAGGGGAGTTCACACCCTGCCTTTGTCTAAGGTGCGAGAATTACTGTTCCTGAAAATGAGCGTAGTTTTCAGTACTAGAGTTTGCACCCTGCTAGAGACAGGACCTGTGAGAACACGATTCTGTTTGCACCTCACTTCCGTAGCTCTGTGGCCTCTGTGGCTTTGATATCATGTAGAAATTTCGATACACTTAATGTATTCCTGCGATTCCCCTGATCTAACAATTTCCGCCACTTGTTAAATACATAATCGCTTCTACTATTATTCTTGCGGAAGCAATTAAACCATGACCACAACCATGAGCACAAAGTGAGATATCAATAACACATAACACAAAAGTTTTACGGGGAAAGCGTAAACCTAAAAACCCCACTATCATATATTATGTATATCATGAATCATGAAACAATCTCATACAAAACTCTAATCCAGGAGCTCTCAGTACAATACAATCGTCTCACACTGTCATACACAAATTAGCAAATACATGTGCCAATTTTCGTGTCCAGACAACCTGCCTCCTCTGCACAATCTTTGCAATTCGAATTCTCACAATCGAATCTCGATAATTACGATTTGCCTAGTTTGCACATGCTCATAAGTATATCCAATGCATGTGTGAACAAATCACAACAGATAGCCAACTGTCCCTTTCACCTGTTATCTCAATTGGATGTCCATTGGAACTAACATGCATGTAGTTAACCGTGGCGAATTTTCAGTTGCATGTGAGTTCACTGATTGTGAATTAATGAATAATTAATTCACTGAACTCTCACTAGTGCAAGTTTAGTTACAACTAGTACAACTGTGCATAACTCACTTAACTACACTTATGATTCTGTTACAATTCCAAATCACTCAGTTATGAATGAGATAATAGATTAATATTTATTGTCTAATTTAATTAAGGGAAAAGTAAATTAGACACATGTTTCTTGTTGACTTTTAAACACTTAGGGTCTTGTACCTCATCAGTGTTTCATTCCAGATCTATCTCTGTGATTCTTTTGAACAATTCTTCTCTTTCTATTATGGCTTTGTTGCATGCTTGGACAATGTTATTCAAATTCTTGATTTTTTCTTTCCAACAGGCTTTCATATGTTTAATTTGACTTGGATAAGGAAAATCCTCTTCTCTTCTTTTCAATTATGTCATGTTTGAGACTTTTATTCCAAATGGAAAGGCAACATCAGTATAGAGACCTTCTTCATTCTTTAAATTAGTTTGAAGATACTCATGAAAAGCATGTTCCCTTGAACCAAAAGAAACAATATTTTTTGATACCTCTCATGCTTCTGTTATCAGTGACATTCTCTTTTTAATGTTTTTCTCTACATAACTTCCGATTGTTGTGAGTAAACTAGAAGATCCTTTTAACTCAATAGTGGGTGTAGTTGGTTTGACCATTGACAAAGGACTTGCCAGGATTGGAAGAGAAATTAAGGAAGCTTCCAATTCTCTAATCCTTTCCTTTAACTTAGCATTTTCAGCTTCCAAACCATCAATAGAATCGTCAAGAGAATCCATAGTTGCCCTGTGGATTTTAAAAATTTGGGACGGTTGCATGTCCTTCAAGTCAACCTCTGAGCGAGACTTTCCCTTTTTTTTCTTTTGGTTACTTATTTCTACAATCAACTTTTTAGACTCTTTATAAAAAACAACACTTTGAAAAGTGAAGGATTCTTCTTCACTAAAGGTCTCATTTCCAACAAATTCCAATAAAGAATTTTGTTGAGCCATATTTTATGGTTGTTCCTTTATAGGAAATATTTTCTCAATATCTACTTCTAGCTCCATGTCCTCCAAAGAAAATATTTGGATGTTATTTTCTATAAGATTATCCTCTTCCTTTTGCACTAAATTATTCCTTTTCTTTCTCACAGGGACCTTATGTGAACTCTCAATTTTCCCAGGGGGAGGATTCTTCTCTCCCCCTCTACTTGAAATATTGTTGACAACCTTTTTAATAGGGTGGGCCTTTGGAGCATTGCTCCAAGATGTGGCATTCTTGGGAGTAACAATTGGAGATTGAGCACTTCTTTCACTCGGACCTTTTCCCTTTTGCTTATAAAAATCATTACTACTGAGTAATTTTTCTGGGTCACCAACATCATGTACATGATTAATTTGGTTGGTACTTTCTTCTTCTTCATTCAAGATAGTCTGGATGAAAGAGTTAATGAATCCCATCGAAATCATATGTCCTAAAAATATTTTGTTCGGATCAAAGCCTTTTATCTTTTCATCATACTTTAAATTCACATTGTTGAAATGATTTTCAAACTCGTCAATTTTATTTATATTTCTAAACATGAAATCTCCAATCTTCCATGGAAGGGGAATAAATTGATTTTTCCTTTTTTCATGGAAAAATGTAGCCATAAGTTATATTGCCTTGCCACCTATGTAATAAATAGTTTGTTAGATACGTGATACAGGAGAAAAAAAGAATTTTATTTCGAGCAGAATATCCTTATAAAACTGTGATTCTCCATTTGTTCTATTGTTCCTTTTTTCTCTAAGAATCTCTTAGCCTGGTCAAATATCCTTGAAGCATTTTCACCAAACAACAACCTTTTGAAGACTGAAACAAAATCATTATAAACTTCATAGAAATACATAGGGGTCTTATGTCTCCATAGTGCCTGATACTAAAAGGTAACTGGATCTATTTCACGATTCACCCTCTTAATTATGGTTAAGTTTGAGAATTGACAACAATACACAATAGAAAATATCATATAAGAAACCATAAATATTTTTTTTTCCTTTTTATAGTGTGATAACTAGGACGCGATTTCGATAGAAATCAATTTTCCCCAGTCAAAGATGGTATGTTATTGCACTGTAAAATATAAAATATATAAAATCATGCGAGAGATAGAAGTAGTTCTTTCCTGACCTGTCAACCTGGTAAACAACCATGCAATTTCTCAATAGGGGTTTTTAAAAGACTCAATTTGGATTCTGGTCATGTCTTCTAGGATAGATGCAAGATTCTCCAAATATTCAAGCAGGAGGTCAAGCCCATTGTTATGTTTTTTCAAAAAATATCCGCAGTCTTCTCCTTTGAAAGCAAGCGTCATCTCTGTAAGCTTCAACATCTTACGAAAAACTTGTGGTGAAAGGGAAATCGAAGAATGATCTTGGAGTTGTATAATTCTATGACTTGTCATGTACCTTTCCACACACCATGCAACAAGTTATTTACAATAAAAAACCTCATGAACACACCTAGCACGAGCTATTCCAGATGCTCAAATTACTTCTTTCTATGCAGGAGGAGAGGAATAATATGAATATTCTCTTGACCACTGGAAGTTCTGGCCTTCAAAACCAAAGATATTTAAAGTATCACCACAAACTTGTTGTCTAGATGATGCTACCATAGGTTGATGGGAGTATTTCTTCAGCTGGATAATAACCTCAAATAAATATTTTCGGAGAGATGATGATTATTTAATCTCTTTGAAAATGGATATTTAATGCAATTTAATGAGTAATTCCTCGAGCCTTTCGCCATTAATGATGATCTTTTCGGAGCCTACACAAAATTTGTTAGCATTAAATAACACTTAATGCATATTGGGAAAAACAAGATAATTGTGGGGATGTATGAGAGCGAGTTTGAATATGGAGCTTTTCATGAACCCGCCAACCCGGGAACCTGCAAACCTGCGATTATGGATGATACAAAATATGTTAAGTATAGAAAGGCGGTCGGTCAGATTTGCATGAAAAATAAATAAAATATTTTGGGGCTCGACACTCGCGACAAATCTGATGGTCAAAATGTAGATCATGGAACTTGGAGTGCAAAGTGAATATCACGAAACTTGGAGGATGAGGGATTGAACCCTCGAACCCGCGAAATTGAAAAAATGGCTAAGTGTAGCAGCAGACTTATGACATGGGAAAGTGTATGGAGATGAAGGTCCACCAACTCGCTAACCCGTGAACACGTCGATCAATGAAATATGAATAAGTATGGTAACTATAAAGGGAGAGAAGAGAGGATAAAAGAAAGAGGGAAATAAGGGGAGGTGTAGAAGAGGGAAAAAAAATGAAAAAAAAAGAAGTTGGGAAGATAGAACAAGGAAGGAAAACCCAAAAATAGGAAATGTTCTCAACATATCCCTAGATGCATGAAATGAAAGGATTTTGTAAACAGAAAAAGGTGAACTAGGTAAGACTGGTATCTAAAGCTTCTGAGAGATTCAAATTCAAAAGGTTGGTAGTGGATTTGATCTGCTAGGAATTGGTCATAATTATATTTAATGATGGGTTTAGTTGTAATTGGGCACATTGAAACCATAATCCCCAAGACGAACTCATCAACTGTCAAATCATATTTTTCCCCAATATCATAGAAATCATAGAAATCATAGAAATAATTTTCTCAGAAGTCTCGGGAAAGAGATTTGATTGAATAACAACATTATCACCTGGAACATCAAGATTTGTATAGAGATATGACTTTAGCAAGGTAACCCTATCTTTTGGTTCCAATTCTTTGAAATATTTGGCTGCTACTAATTCATTTAGTGGTTTTTTATTGGGATTTAGTGGCCATATCATCATCTCATTAATAGTTTGAGCAGTTAGTTCAATGAGAATAGTCCCGGCTATGGAAATTATGTCTCTCTTGGATGGGACATAATTTGCAGCGCACCACAATACAAAATCCGACAAATGGTATACTTGGGGTACTAAAAATTTTTCGAGGTCAGATTCCCATGCATAATAATGGTCAACCAAATCCTAGAAACCCTAGTTTTCCTACTGGTACAATATAGAAGGATCGAATGACAAGATAGGATTGAAAACATCCTTATCTTTGTTGACAAGATCTTCCTCTATGGGGTTTAAAATTTTCTTACTTTTTGTGAGCTTAGATGACTACATTTTGAAATGACGATAGAAAGAGTAAAAGGTTTTAAGTTTACTCATGGAGGATGTTGACTGGTATGTAGGTATTAGAATGTAATGGCGGTGACAAATTTCACAGGAAGTGTTATTCAAGAACTCAAATTCTTTACAAACTCAAAATAAACCAACATTTGACCTTTTGCTGAAATATCAAATAAAAAATAAAATTATAAAACTTTTTACCTTTCCTTCCGATTGATGTCATGGTGGACACGTGTCGACCTCATGTTGATTGCCGAGGGGTCGAGTGTGGTTAGGATAACCACATACCATGGGGGCCACAATCGATGGATGTGTGCCATGTCAAAAGGAATTTAACTAAGGTAGAGTATCCCCCCCCTTTATGTTAAACGTCAAGACACGGGGGGTCGCAATCCACTACAGACCATTGATCTAACGATCCAGGAGTGCGATCTTAATATGCAAGAAATAAACACATTTTAATAATAATAAACTATATAATAATGAAACAAAAAGGTTAAATAATGAAATTATAAAACTTAAATGTGGTTTAAGCTATACAACAAAGGTTTAAAATAAACCTTTGTTTTATTAAAATAAAATAAAAGTATTCTAAAGATAAAATCTTATGAAAAAGAGATTTCATTGTATTTATTCGAATTTAAACTAATTTTCTTTTTCTTTTTATTATTTTATATATTTTTGTTTTTATTTTATTTTTTGCAAGACTAAATGTTTTATTAACCTCAACTTATAAGTGATATAAAATTCCAAATTTATAAAATTTGGATTATTTTACAACATAGGAGGCAACGATAGACTCTCCATAGTGACTGGAAGAATAACCAATAAGACGAGTAACAACTCTGTGTAACTGGTTCAATTTACTAAAGTCATACTAACCCAAATTATTGAGTTTGGACTCGATATTTTATGCTTTGTTTAGAGGTGGCTCGACTACTACCAATAAGGATAAAGAAGACTCATTCCCATGCTCTTTTTTTGTTATTTGATTTTTTTGTCTTTTTCATATTGGAAAGCTTGAAAAGAATAAAATAATGCTAGAATACATAGACGAAACCAGTTTCGTGGGAAAGAAAACTAGTTCCAAGCGCAAGGAACATACCTACGCTTAATGAAAGGAAGCATGTGCAGGATAAAGACACTCGGGGGAATGTTTCCTCCTAGGTTACATGCATCAAATTGCAAAGGAAAAAAAATTCAAGGCTAGCAACTGATGAGAATGAATTAGAAAATGGTGAAACAACAGCAAGCTAAGGCTATAATTAGGCTAAAAAACGTGAGAAGTAGAATACAATGCAATATTAAAACTTAACACATAAGTATGGGAGTACCACAGGTAAATAGGCAAAATAAGATTGAGAAGAATATGAGTCAATGCAATGTCATGGAAATATTAACAAAACTCCTGAGCCTAAGAAAAACTTCAGCATGGGAACCACAAGGAAAAATAGGTATTAAACTAGGATTCCTATCACAATAGGCTCTACCACGAATTGAACGACATTTAAAAATGGTTGGAAGGGCTCATGTCACCAATAAGTGGGGTTGACCCTAAGGAAAGTGTATAATCAGTCACTAATAATGCAAAATGCAAGGTGTAAACGATCCTACCCTATATGCCAGTGATGGAACATTACCTCAAAAGTTGGAAAAAATGGACTTAGAGGAAACATAAATACCATTCTGATCATCCTCCCTGCAAAATCTCAACTTAAACAATCACCTTGTACTAAAAATCTAGTTCATTATCCATTTAAATGATGCAAAATGTTTAAAAATATATAAAGTGGTTTTAAAAATTCTATATAATATGGAAAATAACCCAAAACATTTCATTTTAATTTTTTTTTACCAAATTGAGCAAAAGAGAGTAAAATCCTTCCAAACTTCCGGTGCAAATAACAAGAGCTACAACAATCATAATTTCTCACCATTAGGACTAGGTAAATAACACTTCATTCTCTTCAATTTCATGTCAAATATTTTAAGATTCTTCCATTTATTACTTTGCAATTTCAGTTTTTAAAGTGGACAGGATCATACACGCCCTAACTTAGTATGGGGCACATTTACCTCATCGTTTATGTGGAATCCATTAACGATGGGCATGTATGTACACACCTGTTTCCAAAGGTGGTCGCGTGCAAGTCCGCAAAGGTGGAAAAAGTCACTAAGAAAGTTTCTTGTTTCCCTACAGGGATTCAAAAATGACTATTGCATGGGGAGAGCGAGAGCATGAAGATGTTGATCAATCACTTTGGGAGCATCCATAGGTCTTAGAAGCTCTCCGACATTGTGGGTTGAGAAATTTTTACGAGTGCCACAATATGCAAGTGCAAAAAATATAGCTGCAGTTGTTGATTGGTTATTGGAAACCAGAGGAAAACACTTTTATGCTAGATAGTCAATCACTGACCATAGAGGTGGATGATATATATATTTCATCACATGTCTTTCTAGGTGAGGTGATGTGGTCAACCTCAGTACTCGACGGGGAATTGTGATGACCATAGAGGACTACATAGCCTCCTATTGTGCCCCTGGTACCCAATGAATCGAGAGTCAAGTCTCGATTCGTAGCATAGAATATCTTAGTCTGAAGGTAATTATTCATACTATCACTAGGATTACAAGGTCTACTTCATTACACCATGCCTCTAGGCCACATATATTTTATGTGGTAGAGTGCCTTCGCTCAATGATCTACGACTGGAGCACATCTTTACTGCAAAGCATGAAAACACAATTGACTGAATGCAAGAATGGCAAGATGAAAAACTTTGAATATGGAAGCATCTTTTAGTCTTTATTATTCAATACAGTTCTTGCCATTAGTCCACGAGTATTTATGCGAACACATTGACTCATGGAACCATGTTCACTACAATGGCCCATGGTGATACAGTGCTTGGGAGGTGGGTGAATACTCTATGCACGTGATGATGATTTTTTCAAGTGGTGGGAGTGTCAAATCATTGCTATAGATGACTATCCCTATGAAGGGATGTAATATACCCGACCCCTTAAGTATCTTCTATTTGATGGGGTGTTAAAAAATTTTTCTTTTTCCCAACTACTCTGTATTTCTAATTAAACCTCATAGAATAATTCTACTCATCGAGATCTTTCCAATGACTGTAACCACACTTAGATCCGAGCTCTGAATCAAAAGTTACAGTCTTCCAAAGTTTTTGGCCTTGTACCTTTAATTCCACCTCCGTGCCATGTGGCATCCATGTGGAAACCTAGTACATGTACCCCATGACATGGTACTACTATGTTGCAGGTGTGGAAATTGATGTGGCAACTGCCACTTGTCTCATTGGTTTCCATTCAATTGTCCAATGGGATTAGTTCTGTGTCATACACCATGCATGTTTCCTTTCCATGGCCTACATATTCTACTATACTTAGTTAATTTACTGTATTCATGGACTCGAAGGTGGCAGGCTCTCGGACTCATGGTCTATCTACATACCTTTCATGAACCTAATACCAAAACTTAGCTCCTTTTTCATTCACGGACTCGCGGATGAATAATTCTGTAACCTTCCTTTCATAAGTCTATCCGATAAGTATCAACACTTAACCATATTTCCATCTATGCAGACTCATGGGTTCATAATTATATAACCTTACTTTCATAAGTTAGTCTGATAAGTCTCAATGCTTAGCCATTTTTCCATCTATGTAGACTCACAGACTCACGGACTGGTGGGTGAACAATTCTATAACCTTCCTTTCATAAGTTCATTCAAGAAGTCTCAACATTTAACCACTTTTCCATCAACGCAGAATCAAAGACTCGCAAAATCATTCATTTCACCTTTCCATCTCCACGAACCCACCTTGCTCCTAAGTCTGTTGTGTTGTTTGTGGAGCCTGATTATCTTTCTTATTTAGAGGTCTTTGTTTTCAACCCTGTTTATACCCCATGAAGACTTTAAACCCTGGAAGAATGTACACTCCTCCACGTGAGGGCTCTCCTCTCCTGTGGGGTCTGGGGGAAAGCGAGCCCTTGGTGGGGGTTCGAGACCGAAGCCCCGAAAGGAAAAATTGCCTTTTAAATGTATATTGTAATTTCATAGTAAATTCGGACCATTCATTATAAGGTCGCAGATCTGACAATATAAGTTATGTTAGGTTTTTTTTCCCTAGAAGGAAACCTTATTTTATGGGGGAAATGTATTGTGGCTATGTATCATTGCGAATATTGTATTCTGAGTGAGGATACTATGAGAGAAATAAGAGGAAGTTACAACGGGTGTGATGTAGGTTGTATCCCTTCATTTGCTAGATAATAATAAAGGAAGGACCTGACAATTTCTCTGGTGGACGTAGCCCACACTAGGTGAACCACATATATCTGTGTATCTATTGTATTGTATATCTTCTGTGTTTTATTTCCATATTTTTTTATTTTATTGCTCCACGATCCTGTTTTTCTAACAATTGGTATCAGAGAGAAAGGTAACTTGTAGGAAAATAGGGTTCCTGGTTCGAGTGGGAGAAATGGCGGAAGATGGAAAGTTTAGGGTCAAAAAATTTAACGACAAAAACTACCAATTATGAAAGACGCAGATGGAAAATTATTTATATCAGAAGGACCTATTCCTACCATTGGGTGGAATAGAAAAAAATCCAACGGCCATGAAGGACAAATAATGGGAGGTTCTTGACATAAAGGATCTAGGAAAAATACGACTGAGCCCGACAACGTCGGTGGCTTTCAATATTTTGAAAGAAAAGATAGTGAAGGAGATAACAGATGCATTGGCTAAACTGTATGAAAAAACCTCAGCATCCAATAAGTTATTTCTAATGAAGAGATTATTTAACATGAAGATGTCATAAGGTAGGTCTATTGCAGATCATTTAAATGAATTTAATACGATTACTAATCAGCTAAGTTCTGTAAAAGTGGAAGTTGATGATGAGGTCAGGGCTCTTCTAATCTTATGTTCATTGCCAGAAAGATGGACTAGATTGGTCATGGTTGTAAGTAACTCTATCTCTGGTTCAAACACTTTAAAATTTGATGATGTTGTTGGTGTTATCCGTAGCGAGGAAATGTGATAGAAAAACATAGGTGAGACATCAGGTAATGTGTTAAACATGGAGAACAGGGGAAGACAAAATGATATAGGAAAGGGCTCAGGGAATCATGGGAATTCTAGGAAGGGAAGATCCAAATCCAGAGTTGGAAAGATAGAGTGTTGAAATTGTGGAAAGAAAGGACATATGAAGAAAGACTACAGAGCTCCAAAGAAACAAAGAGATGGACAACAGGATAAAAATCAGGAAGCAAATGTAACAAATGATGTGTTACAAGATGATTTGATTCTTTCTGTAGAAAATATTTTTGAGTCTTGGGTAGTAGATTCAGTGGCTTCATTTCATTCCACAGCCCATGGGAAACATTTTCTAGATTATGTTCAAGGTGATTTTGGACATGTTCATTTGGGTGATGATGCACCATGCAAAATTGTTGGAATGGGAAAGGTAAAAATAAATCAAAGGAATGGAAACCAATGGTTGTTGAAAGAGGTAAGATATGTTCCATATCTAAGGAAAAATCTAATTTCAACAGGGAAATTGGAAAGTGAAGGTTATATATCCATATTTACAGATAAGGTGTGGAAGGTCACCAAAGGATCACTGGTGATAGAAAGAGGAGAGAAGGTAGGTACATTGTATTTATGTACTGGTAATACTGAATATTCTATCTCTTTAGCTTCTATAGGAGTGGATACAACACCATGGCATCATAAGATTGGAAACATGAGTGAGAAGGGGATGTAGATACTTCACAAAATAAATTTGCTGCCAGATCTTAAACAAATTGATTTGGATTTCTGTGAGCATCGTGTTTATGGAAAACATAAGAGAGTCAGATTTCTCAAAGTCAGAAAATAAATGAAGAGGGAAAGGTTAGAGCTTGTGCATACATATGTATGGGGACCAACTTAGTTATCATCTCTTGGTGGCTATTGTTATATATTACTTTTATTGATGATGCAACTAGAAATAATTGGGTTTATTGCATTCGACAAAAATATGATGTTTTTGATACTTTTAAGAAATGGAAAGCTTTGGTTGAGAATGAGACAGGAAAAAGGTTGAAGTGTCTCAGATCAGACAATAGAGGTGAATATTGCAGAAAGGAGTTTGATGATTACTATTCATACCATGGGATACATAGAGAGAGAACAGTTCCAGGAACACCACAAGAAAATGGTGTGTCGGAAAGGATGAACAGGACAATCATGGAGCATGCAAGGAGTATGATATTGCATGATAGTTTTCCCTTACAGTTC
>JZKD02S1917346.1:447096-462692 GCA_000966675.3 Picea glauca
GATTTTGGTTATCGCTTATGGGATTATGAAAATAAAAAAATCATTAGGAGTAGAGATGTCATATTCAATGAGAAGGTTATGTACAAAGATCAGTTGCAGGGAAAGAAACAGGAAAAAGAAAAACCAAAATACACAGTGCTTGATGAGATCACTAAAAAATAAATTCCAAAGGTACCATCAAATCAAAATGTACAACAAAAGGAGCAATAGGTACCTCAAACTCCTGCAATTGTTGTTAGAATATCTACCAGGTTAAGTAGACCCCCTGAATGATACTCTCCTTCATTGTATTATTTATTGTTGACTGATTTTGGTGAACCGAAATGTTATGAAGAGGCAATGTAGGTAGACACTAAAAAGAAGTGGGAGAAAGGAATGAAAGAGGAAATGGATTCCCTAGTAAATAAACAGACTTGGGATTTGGTTTAGTTTTTAATAGGAAAAAGATCACTGCAGAATAAATGGGTTTACAAGTTGAAGGAAGAAGATGGAGGCAAAAAACGATACAAGGCTAGACTTGTTGTAAATGGGTTTGCACAAAAGAAAGGTATAGATTTTGATGAAATGTTTTCTCCTGTTGCTAACATGAATTTAATTAGGACTATTTTAAGCCTTGTGGTAGTAGAAGATTTGCATCTTGAACAGTTAGATGTAAAACCAACTTTTCTCCATGGGGATTTGGAGGAAGAGATTTATATGTAGCAGCCACAGGGGTATGAGGTCAAAGGAAAAGAGAATTTGGTATGCATGTTGAAGAAGAGCTTGTATGTCCTAAAGAAAGCTCCAAGTCAATGGTATTTGACATTTGATAGGTTTATGATAGAACAAGGTTATAGTAGATGTCATTCTAATCACTGTGTTTATTTTAAAGGGCTATAAAATGGAAGCTATATTATCTTGCTATTATATGTAGATGACATGCTTGTTGTAGGGTATAATATGAAGGATATAAATGTTCTCAAGAAGAAATTACCTAATTCATTTGTGATGAAGGATTTGGGTGATGCAAAGAAAATCCTTGGTATGAGAATAACAAGAGACAGGAAAAATCACAAATTGACATTTTCTCAGGGTGAATACATAGAGAAGGTGTTTGAGAGGTTTAGAATGGAGAATGTAAAACCAGTTAGTACGCCTTTGGCTGACCATTTCAAATTAACTAAGGAAATGTTTCCCAAGACAAAAGAGGAGATAGAATACATGTCCAGGGTCCCTTATTCATCAAAAGTTGGTAGCTTGATGTATGATATGGTTTTCACAAGACCAGATATTGAACATGTAGTGGGAGTTGTGAGCAGGTATATGAACAATCCAGGTAAAGAACATTGGGGGGTAGTAAAGTGGATTCTCAGGTATTTGAGAGGTACTACTACTCATGCATTATGTTTTGGAGGTTCAGACACTATTCTACATGGATATGTTGATTCAGATATGGAAGGTGATAAAGATAGTAGGAGGAGCACCACAAGGTATGCTTTTTCTATAGGTGGAACAACAATAAGTTAGATTTCGAAACTGCAAAAGGTTGTTGCAATTTCAACAATAGAAGAAAAGTATGTTGCTGCTACAAAGGCTAGTAAAGAAATGATTTGGTTACAGAGGTTTATGGAGGAATTGGGAAAGAAGCAGGAGAATAATAGGTTTTACTGTGACAGTGAGAGTGTCATTCATCTTGCATAGAACTCGACCTTCCATTCAAATACTAAGCATATACATCTCAGGTACCATTTCTTACGATCCATCTTGGAAGATGGACATTTGAAGTTGGAAAAAATACACACTAGCCAGAATCCTGCAGACATGTTAACAAAGGGAGTAACCAGGGAGAAACTGAGTTCCTACTCAGTTTCAGTTGGTCTTCAAGCATGAAGGTGAATATGAGAAATTTTCCAGGTCCAAGAAGGATGATAGTCGAGCAGATAGAATAGTGGTGGAGTTTTTGAGATCAGTATCCAAGTGGGAGATTGTTGGTTGTGGAGCCTGATTATCTTCTTGATCCAGAGGTCTTTGTTTTCATCCATGTTTATACCCCATGAAGACTTTACACACATGAAGAATTTACACTCCTCCACGTGGGGGAGTGCATGGGGGGCTTGCCCCTCCTGTGGGGACCGGGGAGAAGCGGGCCCCCAAAGGACAAATTGCCTTGTAAATGTATATTTTAATTTCATAGTAAATATAGACCATTCATTGTACAGTCATAGATCTGATGGTAGAAGTTATGTTATTGTTTTTTTCCCTAGAAGGAAACACTCTTTTATGAGGGAAATGTATTCTGGCTATGTACCATTGTGAATATTGTATTTTGAGTGAGAAGACTATGAGAGAAAGAATAGGAAGTTACAATGGGTGTGTTGTAGGTTGTATCCCTTCATTTGATGGATAATAATAAAGGAAGGACCTGGAAATTTCTCTGGTGGACGTAGCCCACACTAGGTGAACCATGTATATTTGTGTCTCTATTGTATTGTATATCTTCTATGTTTTACTTCCTCATTTGTTTTATTTTATTGATCCGCGACCCTGTTTTTCCAACACATTGCTTATACTTTACACTCGCCATACTTTCTCTGTAACCTACAACTCACCCCCTAACTTCCACTACCCACAATTGTCCTTAACACACTGACACCTTACATCATCATTATTTCTTTCTCATTTTTGGCCTTTCTTAAGAGGAAAACTACGTGGCATCAGATTTGGTGCCCAAACCATGTGGACCTACCCAACAATATCACTTGGCTTGAAACATGGCATTTAGACCACATCACCATTCATTTTTCCCCAAGACCTAAACACTATGCCACGTGGCTCCATTAGCCACCCTCCTTGTGGATTGGCATGAAATACACGTCATTACTAGTTCCTGGCGTGAATTTCGAGGTTAGGACAGCTGTCTCCTGTGTATTGGGTGGGTGACATCATCCTTTCCAATATGACATCACCTGCCTCTTGATCTTATCGAATGAGTCTGCCTAATTCAATGGACAAGATCTCTTTTGGGTTGTGCTCTGAACTTCTTCCAAGAGAAGACAAAGGATTATCAGGACTTCAAGGAATCTGCAATTCCAATTAAGGCAAGCTAAGATTCCTCTCATATCCATTTATTGATCATTTTTTACTATGAACAGTCCATACTAGTACAAGATATTTATAGCTCAAGCTAGACTGCATCAAGCCATAATTCCAGTCATGATATCAGTGATTTTACGGAAATTTTCATGAGCACAGAAAGGTGCAATTCTAGGCAATCCTAGCAGTAATATGCTCAAAAATAATTATAACTACAATACTCATGGTAGGGACGTATAAATATAGTTTCTATGTAATTTAACAAAAAACATATAGTTTCGAGCAATCTAGCAGTGAAAACTCAAGGATAGCTACCACGGTAGTAACCCATGATATAAAGTACACGATTGTAATTATTTTACAAATATAACAATCCATGCATAGAAGCGTAATTATATCCACAATTAATATTGCATGTATCATATAATTTCCTTATTTAACCATCCTGGCAGCAGATATTCAAGGCTAATTATAACAGTAAAAACCCCATGACAACAATCACATATCACAACTTCTGTGCAAGTTAATAGCCAATATGAATATAATTAACACATCAATTATCCATATTATAAGTACAAGATATTGGCATAGTAAGCATCCAACAAAGGATATCATAACATTCTTTTAGTAATTTAAACAAACACCTGATAGGCACTTATCTAATATAAATGGACACCAACTGCATGCAGGCCCTTGACTTTCCTCCCAACCTTAGACACTACTACCCACAAACTAATAGCAGGTCACCCCTGAGATGGGATTGAACTCCACTTGGGAAAAGAAAATCTATCCCTGGAGGTCTCTCAGCAGCAACAATAGATCAATAAAGGTGTCAAGTTCAACAACAAAACTATAGACTCTACTTTCCCCACATGCTTGTCCAACCTAGGAAGCATACCCCCTATGGCTACCCACTTCCCTCCCACGCTTCAACAAAAATTCAGATAGGAATAGTCAGACTTCTATGACAACAACTTGGCACCTATGGGAATCCAATTCCCTGCAATTCTCTCATCTGGAAAGCATGCACATGGGCCTGCCAGACCGCCTCTTCAACTTAACTCCCAACAATTTCCTTGAATCACTCTTCAAAAAAATGGTAAATCCCCTACAACACGTCCAACCATGTGTTGAATACCAGAATTGACCATATTCAACATTAAGGATATCACCTAGTCAGGGTCTCAATTAGACCCTTTTTCATTTGGTATGGTGGTTCTGACTGGTTATAATGGGTCTAGTTACCCATTGTAAGGTTTTCTCCCATGAATGGAGACTTTTAAATAAGATTTCCTAGATGAAAATGCAACTTAAGCTAATATGAAATAAACAAAAAGAAATATAATCTATATTAATAGGAAGAAAGAATATTCCTATTCCCAATCAAGAGAAAAGCACAAAAACTAGATTTGGATCTAAGTGTATGATAAACCTTCAGATTAATGAAATAATTCATCAAATCTTTATCTTGATAAATTCATATAATTATCACAATAAACAGTTATCAGGATTTTGTGTATCCATACTTAGATTCATCTATTTAAAACATACTTATTATTAAATACATTATCACATCATTAAAATAGTTCAATAGATGTAGCAATGATGAAGAGTAAATAAAGAAAGATGCATTCAATGATAAATAGTTAATAGTGAAGCATATCAATGTACATAAATCTATTACTCAACCCTGTTCCATTTGAAATCCACCATGAAAAAATAGTTTTCATTAGTTTAAATAAACAAATATCCATGATATTAACAATAATGTTAAGTCATTAGTACTATATTCATAAACATCAAAGATTGAAAAAAAACTGTGGACTTATTGGTTAAATAATTACTCAACTATTATACCAATACAACAATGCATCGATAATGAAGACTGATCAACTCACTCCAAATATTGAATTCTCCTTTCATATTAATTCCCTGCAATAGTTCCAAGAGCTCCTCCTATGGGAAAATTATTTTCCGCAATTCTACCATCAAAATATCTCCTTACAACAGTGCAAAGAGATCTCTATTTTTGCAGAAATTAGAGAATACTTCCTCCTTAAAAGAATAATATCAGATAGTTCTAATTTTTTCCAACCAAGTTTGAATCCTCCAACAACCAGCAAAGAAGATTCACCATCATGAATCAATGATAGAATCAAAATGACCAAATACAAATTCTGGGAAAAACTTGTTTAGAAAATCAATGATAACTTCAGACATATTAATTTGTTTGCAGAATGTCTTGGAATTAAGCTAAATTGGCCCATTTTCCAGATGGGTTTTCAACTGTTTGTCAAGATTCATCTTGGTTTTCTCAGAAAATAAGTTTTACATTATCCTCCTGAAGATTGACGCAAAATCCAATCTAGGAAATTCCATTTCAATCAGAAAGTATTTCTCTCAAATGATTCACATTTTAAGAAAACGACCTAAGTGAGAAGTAAATAGGCATGCTCTACAAGTGGGTTTTCAACCATTTGGTGAGATTCTTCATTGCTTTTTCAGAAATGAAGCTTGAAGTTTGTTGGTTAGTTCTGATTTTTCCCAAATTCGTTTCATCTGTTGATAATTGCTTGGAGGTTTCTAGAATCATCTGCATAAATTTGGTTTTAGAAATATCATAGAAATCCATCTCCATATAAAATGATCACTATTTGAAAACAAACAAATCACAACATATTATAATTTAGGGTTACATCACTAAATAAATAAAATAATAAAATAAAATAAATTTAAATAAATATATATCAAAACTATACAAAATATTTTCACACCAATTAATGTACAGATAGAAAACTTAATTAATTACTAGATATCATGATTTAAATCCTATAATGTTGGGATAATGTTCGTATCCGTTCCTTGAGAAATTTTCAATTTCTATTTTATCTTTGTTCATCAAAACTTTTAAAAATTAAACCTTTTGTGAATTATTTAACAATGTCAAAATGTTCAATTAACAAATTAATGCTTTGAAGCCAAACAAAGAAAAAACTAGCAAAAGATTATAATAATCCTTATTTCAAGCAACTCGAGCTGTAGAATGAATTCGAAGAAGTTCATCTGAGTATGCGCACCACGTTGAATATACAAAGAACCAAAAGATTCAAATAATCCAAAGAATCGATCAAAGCACACCACACCAAATGTCACATAAAGAAAATTAACAAATCATCTTCTTCAAGTCAATCAAGACAATATCAAAACACAATGAAAAAAATGATTTTTCCAATATTCGAATGGAGTTGTTGGGAGCCCAATAAATGGTGACATACCGGGGAGAAGCAGTTATCTATGCCTAAATAATGAAAGATTTATATGAACAATAATACAAAAGATAAGGATTTTGACAAAAAGAGAGTTTGTCCTGAATCATGTGTACGACATTAATAGGTCAACTTTTTAGAGATTTAACCAACTACAATTTATAACCTTCTAACTATCATTTAAAATGCAAAGACAAGTATTCATTGATTAGATTCCTACAAAATATATTCTTCATCAAAACATACCCTAAGGAACAATTCATGATGACTAGGAGATGTTATCTTATAGTTTACCTCTAATACCATATGCATGACCACTACAGCCAGTAGAATTCTATAGCCTCGACAGGGATACCTTTTAACCCATTAAAATTCTTTTATCCCATCCACTTGTTAAATATGCATAACTTATAAACATTTTGCTAAAACTTTCTTTCTTTACTTTTCTAAGGAATGAGTTGGAAGCCACTGTCCTGCCTTGGTAATCAAATAGTGACAATGTCATTCATAAATATCTATAGAAATGAAAAGCTCAGCTCATGATGAGACCTCCTTTGCCTCATTCATGCAATCGATAGCCATTACCCTGGCTTGGTGACTAGATGATGGTAATGTCATACCGTAAATACCCATGATCATGATAGGTCGGCTCATGATGAGACCTCCTATCCTCCAACTAACCCCTTAAATATCATTTGTTATACGAAAAAGTGTTGCACTATGATTAATGTTAATCTCATTAGGGATTACTTAATGGATGGGGAAGCAACCTTTACTCCCTAAGAGTACAGGATAGTGTTAAGAGATTTGAGATAATGAAAATACAAGTCTCACTCATTTTCTCCTAAAGAGAGAACCAATTAAAACTTAATTGTAGAAATTATATAAATCTAACATTGCGTACTAATTTGTAATAGTCAAAAGGAAAAAGTAATTGTTGCAACTTGGTTTTAATATGAAGTTAAAACTTAAAATTTTTCCACCACGAGAAGGGTTATTCTCTTTTTGAAAATTACCCTGTAAAGGATTTCTTCAAGCACAAAACTTCAGAATGCAGAGTACTATCTACCTTGGGATTACCAACTCCTTATCCATTAATATTAAAATTTGATGGTTATAATAGAATTAACATTTCATATTTTAAACCCCAAAGTGAATGATTGTCACACCACAAATCTTCAAAAAAAAAAAAATCTGAAATAAGCTAAGAAATCCAATTCTAAACAAACAAACTTGGAAACGAAATGAAAAGAAAAGTAATCTAATATAAACAAATAAAAGAATAAAATTGAACCAAGATAGGCCTTATCAATATGAGTTACATCTTATATGAAAATATAAATGCATAAAATAAAAGTAATTTGCATTTTAAAAGGGGACAAGTATATCAATTCATAAAATTCGAATTGATTGATTAAATTGATTAATTGAAGTGATTGTAGCAAAACCCTTTAAATGTATTTATTTACTTTGGATGAATAATTACTATCAATATTGTCATTTGTCGCCTAAAATGTTAAGCTAATAAGGCCTCCTTTATTAAAGATTATGTACATGAAGAAAAAGAAATAAACCCTTTATTAGAGTGTAGTCATGATTCATAATTTTCAAAACAAGTTACTCATCAAAAAGAGATCAATTGTATCATCAAATTTTCAATTGTTTTATCACTCATCTCCTTTACAATATTTTGATTTGAAAATTGTAGAGAAATGACCATATAAATTTGCATAGTTAAGTCAAAATTATTGATAAATTATTTTAGCGTATGACCTTTTAAAGGTAATTTTAGATGGAATATAATCAAAATTCGAGATCCTTTTCATTAGTTCATTTAGATTATCCTTTCTTGCTAGTTTTGAAAAATTAATAATCATATTAAAATGTTTCACAATAAAACTAAAGATAATAAAAATGTAAAGATGTGACTTGAAGGGAAACACTTAAACACGATAAGCAAAAAAATAAGTAATGAAAAGGAAAAGAAGAGAAGACTTCCATGAATGATGATTCACCTTCATCCTGAAAGCGACGTCTTGCTTAACTTATTAAAATTGACAAAGAGAATGTGAAAGAAATAAACAAAATATAACCTACTCTAAATCAACTCTACACTACTCTACTCTACAAGAACTAAGTGAAATGGAATTTCCAATGTAGCCATTCCAGCTGCTCAAAACCTGCATGAATATGTACATAAAAAATTAGAAGCACAAGTACTCGCAATATCAAACAACATGAAAAATTAAATATATGTACATCTATATTAAGAATATACAAGAGTAGAATACTCTTATTTAAAAGAAGCTTCCTATTAAAGGACTCTTCTAACCAAAACTCTATCTTATCCTGATATGTACAATTGAGAGAATTTTTAAAAGTACCATGGAGAATTTGATTAGTATTTGTTACAGATGACTTAATAAGATCAAGAGAAGGTGCCTTATCCCCCAATATTTGAAAAAAAATAACTTCTTCCCAAAGAAGATACTAAAAACTAAATGAAAAGAAAAAAGAAGTGTGACTCTCCAGGGTAATTTTTGTATGTACATAATCATCTAATCTAGAATTAGTAAGGAAAACGATGGACCAATGATTATTTTCAATGAAATTTCCACTAGAGAAGGGTTCAAACAAAATTTTATTATTTAACAAGCTTCCAATAGAATATTATAATGAGTGTCGTTGGAAACTTGGAATGAGTTCAGGCAATAAAACACATCAAAATGTTCATAAACAAATTTGTTCTTAGGAAATAAATGGAAAGCATATGAATCTGTTGATCCTAAGTCTGCATGTATTTCAATTTGCAATGAATGTGATTCTATGCCATCAAGATAAAAATACTCATCAAATATTATTTATTTTTCTTACAAATCACATGGCATATTTGAATCAATAACATTATCAAAAGGATAAGAAAAAGATTTAGAATTAAAATTGATAGACAAAGGATCATTATCTAGGTGGATATCGGTGGCCACCCACCTTTTCCAACTGGCTCAAAATAATTTTCCAGTAATTTTGGTAATTTACTATTTTTAGCAGTTTTTAACTTCTCGGGCCATTTTGAGGGCCTAAATGAAGGTTCTTCAGGATAGATCTTATCACTAATAACCAAAGGCTCTGATTGAACCCCCAAAATGAATATCCTCGATGATATCTTTCCAACGAGATATTGTGTGTCCCAAACAGAGATTGTATGCCAAAATTACGCCCCCGAAAAGTTGATACACCAAACTACCCAAAACGGGGTCCACAAAACTATTGGATTTTTATCTTCCAGGGTTAGGGTTTTGGATTTTCTTTATGATAAAAAGGCATTTGGAACCTCATTGTAAAATCATTATCTTGCGAATGTGAGTAGTGGACACATCTGTTCTCAGAGATAAGCTGCCACAATTCTAGCGAGTCTTTCACTCTGTATTTTTATAGTCTTTGTACATTTTCGCTCATTAATAAAAAAATTGTGTATTACTGTATCTCTGTGTTTATGGTTTCATCTATGATACATTTCTATTATATTATTGGATATCTGAGATATCTCTGTACATTTATTTATTATATCTCCGCTCTCATTTCGTGCTGAAAATAATCCGGATCAGTGGTATCAGAGCAGGCTTCTCTTGATCATTTTTCAGTGCATGTCCCCAACGAGGTCCGAGTATACCAAGTTGGGTCTCGATCTTATCTCTCTTGAATACAATTGCTCTCTCACATCCAAGAAACCCTCCATGGCGGAAGAAAAGAAAAACAAAAGAGCAGACGATTCTATTAATCTGTTGCTTGAGCAAGCTCTCACACGACAGAGGGACGAAATGATGGAGAATTTTCCCCACATCCTTCAACACTTGCTGATAACAAAAGGTGCATATTCATGAAGTGACCACTTTGGAAGTACCTCTTCTTTCAAGGTACAATTTAATTTTTATATTCAAATATTTGAAGGACCGATAGATGCAGATGCCTTAGAAAAATGGTTAAATTTGCTAGAAGGTTATTTCTCTGTTCATAATTTATCTGACAGGGAAAAGATAACCTTCGCACTCCTTAAGGATCTCCCCCATGTTAAACATTGGTGGGAAAATTACTGGGATAAAATTTCCACACATGAGTCTGGAATATATGGGGCCGAGCCCACTTGGGATCTTTTTGTGGATGCGGTAAAGGAACAATATTACCCTATTGGAAACTATGAGGACTAGTACATGAAATGGACCACACTGTATAAAGAAATGGGCCAAGCAGTTTTTGAGTTAAACAATACCTTCCATACCTTGTGCACCAAGATGGGTATCAAAGACTTCGAACGAAATTTGGTTTTGAAATATCGTGGGGCTCTACACAGATACATCCAATCTGAAATGGATTTTTAGGACATCTCATCACTCGGTTTTGCTTATCGATATGCTGTTAAAATCGAGCAGAAGTTTAAGCACCAGAAAAAATGAGAGTTTGGGTTTGCAAATCCGCAACAACCAAAGTATGATAAAGACGACCCTAACAAACAACATCTTGAAAACCAGTCCAAGCCACGGGAAAATAAGGGTCACAGAAAGACGAAGAAGGACACTGGATAATGGTGTGATTTCCACAAAAATCTCCTCACACAACACCGATGAATGTCGCTCAAAATAGTCATTGGTGGTCGAGATAAAAGACAAGGCTCCGAACAATGATTTAGAATTTGATTCTGAAAATGATGATAGAAGATAGATCATCGATGCAGACCCCACTATTATTGTCGCGACCAAAACAATTCAACCAGAAGAACCAAAATATTCTGAAGAGGGGGAGTGCCTTTTTCATTCACAGATGTGGGTGAAGGGTACCCCATTGAATTTTATTGTTGATAGCGGAAGCCAGAAGAACCTCATCCCATTAGAGTTCGTCAAACAGTTGGGATTATCGACAACAACACACCCGCAGAGATACAACATCATGTGGCTTTGCCAGGGATGAGATCTCCATGTCATCCAATAGTGTCAATTATCATACGACATCTAGCCCTTCAAGGACGAGGTATTATGTGATGTTTCCCCCCTGGATGTTTGTGATTTTCTCTTGGGCTAGCCATATATGTGGAAGTGCCATGCTATTTATGAGTCTCGACCCCGTAGTGTCATTGTTACTCTGGGGGGTCTTCTCTACAGGATAACAGAGGTAATTGTGACTATTGTCACACCTAAACAGTGCTGCAAGGTAGTATCTCATACTAAAAAATTCATCTTCTTCATAGTCTATTCAAAGCATGAATAGAAGAGCACCACTGCAACCTCAGTCCAAGCACCTTCTATCCAACAGAAGAAGGTCGATAAGATTGTAGCAAAGTGTAAAGATTCCATCAGCACACATGCATCTCATGTAGCCATACTGGTTAAAAATGTCTAACCCTTCCAGCCAGAGGTTCGTGACAACCTTCAACAAGCTAAGCAACACGACTTCTCCAACAAGGAGAGCAACTCATCAAGATGCAGATTTACAAACAATTTTCCCTCTCCCCCAGTAACTCAATGAAATGGAGACCATTTCTTCCTAAGGAGGGAGGATTGATCTAGGTGGGTATCGGTGGCCACCCACCTTTTCCAACTGGCTCAAAACAGTTTTTTGGTAATTTTGGTAATTTACAATTTTTAGTAGTTTTTAATTTCCAAGGTCATTTTGAGGGCCTAATGAAGGTTTTTCGGGATCGAGCTTATCAATGATAGACAAAGTCTCTTATTTAACCCCCAAAATGAATATCCTCGATGATATATTTCCAACGATCTATCATGCGCCCCAAACTGAGATTGTATGCCAAAGTTACGCACCTAGGAAGTTGATACACCAAACTACCCAAAACAAGGTCCAAAAAATTGTTGGCTTTTCATATTCCAGGGTTAGGGTTTTGGATTTTATTTATGATCGAAAGGTCTTTGGAGCCTCATTGTAAAATCATCTTCTTGCGAATGCGAGTAGCAGACACATCTCTTCTCAGAGATAAGCTGCCACCATTCTAGCGAGTCTTTCACTTTGTATTTTTACATTCCTTTTACATTTTCGCTCATTAATAGAAAATTGTGTATTATTGTATCTTCATGTTTATGGTTGCATATCTGATAAATTTCTGTTATATTATTGGATATTTGAGATATCTCTATACATTTATTTATTATATATCCACTCTCATTTTGCGCCGAAAATAATCCGGATCAGATCATCATCTAGAAAAGTTTCTTTCTCAGACAAATTTGAACTAGTTAAAGAAAATGTTCCAACAAAAGAATGAGTAGAATGATGAAATGTATCTAGATTAGAAAATAAATATGGATATAAAACATAGTGATTGCTAGAGTATAGTAAATTAGATGTTTCAGAAGATTTTCATCATCATTGATAATATTAGGACTCTGACCTAATAATAAACTTTTTGTTGAATAAATAGGGACTAGTTTGATATCAGTTAATGAATTTTCCTTCGAGGAAGAGATATCAACATGTTCATTAGTAAAATATTGAGTTCGACTAATTACTATTGAACCTTCTTTTTGTTGATCACAACCATTAAGATATTTCTTATCTATATTTTCAGATTCCAAATTTAAATCAGTAAAATCATTTTCTTTATTCTGAAAATAAGTGAAGGAAACTCCCAATATGTGTAACTATGATACATTTTCAAATTCATTTGTGGGTTCAATAAAATTAGATGTGGAATCAAAATTAAATAATGGATCTAACACATCATGTTCATCCTCATTTGATTTCCTACGTTCATAGACAGGAAGAACAAGAGAAATAAAATATTGAATCAGAGCTTTTGTTGAAGGTAAATGCTCTAGATGCAATCTAAAACAAAGTGACATGAATCTAGCATAAAATTTATTAAGAGATTCATTTGCATACATAAAAATGTTTTCAAATTCTAAATACAATTCTTCATAATTATATTTCTGATGGGGCAACAACAAAACCCCCATAAAATGGTTCCATGAATGTATAGACTTATTTGGGAGCACTGTGTACCATTTTTTAATATGGCCTTGGAATGTGAAAGTAAACAACTTGGAAGTTTCATTATCATTAGTGATTCTGAAAAATTTACATTTATCCATAAATTGATAAAGATGATCTAAAGTGGAAATTTTATTCTCACCATCAAACTTCAAATTAGACAAGGATTCAATCTTCTTTTTAGGTATGTATCTGGTAGGTCTCCATGAACTAAAAGCATGACCCAAAGTAGGAATGTACACATGAGCCATGATTAGTTAAAAATATTTAAAATAAGACTCTAAACAGACAACTTGTCCATGGCCCTCCTTCTAGCGCCAAAATTATTGATGGCCATAATTGACCATATTCAACATTAAGGGTATCACTTGAACAAGGTCCCAATTAATCTCTTTTCCGTTTGGTATGGTGATCCTGATTGGTTATAATGGGTTCAGTTACCCATTGTAAGGTTTTATCCAATGAATGGAGACTTTTAAATAAGATTTCCTAGATGCAAATGCAACTTAAGCTAATATGCAAGCAACAAAAAGAAATCTAATCTATCTTAATTGGAAGAAATAATATTCCTACTCCCAATAAAGAGAAAATCATAAAAGATGGATTTGGATCTAAGTGTATGATAATCCTTCAGACTAATGAAATAGTTCATCAAATCTTTAGCTTGATAAATTCATATAATTACCCCAATAAACAATTATCAGGATTTTGTGTATCCATACTTAGATTCATCTATTTAAAACAAACTTATTATTAAATACATTATCACATCATTGAAATAGTTCAATAAATGTAAAAATTATAAAGAGCAAATAGAGAAACATGCATTCAATGATAAATAGTTAACAACAAAGCATATCAATCTACATAAATATGTAACTCAACCCCGTACCAATTGAAATCCACCATGAAAAAATAGTTTTTCATTAGTTTAAATAAAAAAATATCCATGATATTAAGAACAATGCTAATTCATGAATAATATATTCATAAAGATAAAATAATGAAATAGAACTGAGGATTTATTGATTATACCAACACAACAATGCATCAATATTGAAGACTGATCAACACACTCCAACTATTGAATGTCCAACCCTTCTAGCCACAGGTTCATGACAACCTTCAACAAGCTAAGCAACACGACTTCTCCAACAAGGTAAGCAACTCATATTCATTCCTTGCAACGACATCAAGAGCTCCTATAGGAAAATTATTTTCCCCAATTCTACAATCAAAATATCTCCTTACAACAGTGCAAATAGATCTCTCTTTTTGTAGAAATTAGAGAATCCTTCCTCCTTACAAGAATAATATCAGATATTTTATAATTTTTTCCAACCAAGTTTGAATCCTCCAACAACCAAAAAAGAAGATTCGCCATCATGAATTAGCTACAAAATCAAATCAGCCAAATACGAATTTTAGGAAAAGCTTGTTTAGAAAATCAACGATATCTTCATAAATGTTCATTTTTTCTTCAAACGGATTGTGAATAAGGTAAATTGGCCTGTTTTGCAGATGGGTTTTCAACCGTTTTGCAGGATTCTTCTTGGTTTGCTCAGAAATTAAGTTTTAAATTAGACTCTTGAAGATTGATGCGAAATCCAATCTGGGAAACTCCTTTTCAATCAGAAAGAATTTATCTCAAATGATTCACTTTATGAGAAAACAACTTGCATTAAAACTAAATCGGCCTATTATGCAAGTGGGTTTTCAACCATTTTGTGATATTATTCATCAATTGATAGGAAATGAAGCTTGAAGTTTGTTGGTCAGTTCTGATTTCACTCAAATTCGCCCGATCTATTTGCAAATGTGTTGAACCTACACATAATAGATCTAGCTAAACAATAATACACACATTTGCAGAGAGAATTGGAGAAAGAAGAAGGAGAGAAAGAATAAAAAGAATTCTAATTAACCGTTGTGAATAATGAATAATTTACACATGATATGCTCTGTATAAATCAATGAATTTAACTGGAGGATAACCAACGAGCTATAGTGGTGGTCTAGAGTGATATGGACACAGACCAACTGTTATAGGAGTCAACCTCCACCTATTCTAGTCTCTCAGGCAGTTACGTGAGTGAACTGCCACCTAGTTGAGTTAACTAGTCAACTAGTCTTCAGTTAACTGACTAGAGAGAGAGTAGTGAGGAGTTAACTCAGGGAATCAAGGCTAATGCGCCACTTTGGTGATGATACCAAGGAAAGGTCGAATTAGCATGGTGATGATCCCAATGCAACATCTAAACTCAA
>JZKD02S1917346.1:462742-473254 GCA_000966675.3 Picea glauca
CACAAAAGCATTCACAAAGGCTCAAAACTATACAACTAGTGCAAAAATTAAAGGGCGCTATGAAGACACTGGGGGAGCGTGCACATGCATGAAACAGAAACACAAAAATTGCACACATGTGCACGATGCACAATTGTTTTCGCAAAAATCCGCACACCTGAGAAACAAAGCATTTATGAGAGTGGTCGGCCTCCCACCCACTTCTGGTTCAACTTCCAAGTTGATTTGACACTCAAATCTAGTCTGGATTCGACTGGGTGGCTGGTCAAAGACCTAGAAATGCCCTAATTAGCCTCTTTACACACTACAAACTAGTTGGACAATAACTCAAAGGAATGCTATAAAAAGGCCATGGATACACTTCATTTTTCAAGGAATTCAAAGAAAATTTATGCTGCCATTATTCTCTTGAGGACTCTTCTATCCTTGCCAAGAGTATACTTGCATCATTGCATTGGGAAATCCATCTCACCCCTTGCGTGGATTAGCAAAGAATTCTTTCACCATTTTCATTTTATTTTTCAAAGTTGTAAGAAGAGCTTACTTGTGGGGGTCCAAGAGCCCTCCCTTGGAGGAAGAAGGGACTCATAGTCCCCTTGTTTCTTGGTATTTTCTTTCACTAATATCAGCCTTATCATAAGTGACATGGGTCTCACTGTTTCTTTTGTCCTTATGTCCCTATGTTTATAAATTTAGTTGTTGTTTTATTTCTTTGTTTAATTCTTAGTTATAGTTTTATCTTTCTTTTTCTAACCCTTTTCCTTGTAGTTGTCCTGCTCAGCAAACCCAATTGAGCTTGCAAGCACCTCTATTTTGCTCACTAAGGTGATGAAGGAGGCGAAACAAATTGGCGACTCCATTGGGAAACAGTATCAATTTCCTACCCCATTTGGGTTATTCTTTCTCTTCTTTTGGTTTATTTAACTTGCAGGTGCATCAACTAGCCTAAGCCAACCTGCCAATCATCCAATTCCAAGGTGAATTGAGAGAATTTCATCCGAAATTTTCATTCACGACCATGTGTCACCTGTGTGTGGGTATTTTACCCCATAGATGCATATCGTGCGCACATGCACCCAAGTGACAGTTCTGTTCTGCGCACATGCGCTCATTTTCTTTTTTTAATCTACACACATGCGCTCTGTGCACCTCTGTCTCCAGTGAGACCCGCGCACCTGTGAAAAAATTCACATTGTAAAGTTTTTTGAGATGTGGGGAAGGCCATTAGCCTTCTTAAAAGTGATTTCAATCATGTTTTAAAGCTGCACCACACTTAGTCCCCTCTTCATATAAAGGGGTTAGTCAAAACACATAGGCACTTAGGGGTTTAAAATCAATTTCCTCTTTTGCTTTCATTTTCGCCACATGGATGGATTGTTTTGACTCACAATATAAGTTGGAAATAATTTTTAATCACATTTAACTTACATTGGGATTAGAAGTTGGATAACAATCACTTAGTATGCTCTTCTCTCACGCCTCCAAGCAATCTTGAGAATCAGAAAAAGATTGGGAAATGATTTCATCTCCCTTAAGAAAATTAAAACCTTTAGGAGAGGACAACAACCCTTCTCGGGACTCCTCTTAGTTTACTTTTTCAAGCACATCTTAATATTGTAACGGGCCCATACATTCCCACATGCTACAAAGATAGGATAGTGTTGAAATTTACTTTCTTAGATCAAATCACTAGGGAAGTTTAAAGGTTTTGTAACGGGCCCATACATGCCCACATGTTCAATCTAGGATAGTTTCAAAGCTTTTCTTAGGTTACATCACAATAGGGAGTTAAAGGGATAGTAAAAGACCCACATGTCCACATGCTATCTTCCTAGGGACTTTTAAATTAGGCAAGGTTGTACCAAAGGCACTTAGTTAATTAGGTAATCAACACTTGTAAGGACCAAGCGAAGTCCACATGCAACAAGGTGACACCTAATTCACTAAAAATTGGCACACTTTCACTCACACACAAAAGTCACTTATCACTCACATAGCTTCTTCTTGAAACATGGAGGTCAAAGTAAGTTTCCTCCAAAGGGATTCTGAAAACACCCCACCCTTTTCTTGACGAAACTATCCACTCCCATTTTAATTCAACGATGTTGGTTCACACCCCCAACCTCTCAAAATAACTACATCTATTTTTTTTGTAAAAACTCACTAAGTATTCCTCCACCAGAGGTGACAAAAGAAATTTTTTAGTCTAGGTAGGATTTCGGGGTTAGACATCCAAATAACTCCCCATTATCTGGTTCTCACATTGTCAAAACCATAGAAGTTGTTAAATAGGGAACTGAAAATCCTCCAAGTCAAGTGTTCCTAACACCATAAGGCAGGGAGATACCTATGAAGGGTTGAAAGCCGAGGTATGGTTGTTTTGTGCGTCCCTCCTTGAGGCACCCACTTCTTGTACGGGATCTAGCCCATGACCCATTTCTTAGGCTAAAAATCTAAATGCCACACTTTGACCGAGGTACCTAGTGACCAAATTTTAGGACATCTACCCAAGTGGAAATTGTGGGCTACAATTTCACCTTGATTGGATTTTGTGTGGCTATTGGGAAATATCACCAGCTCTTTCAGGATATGCCCCCTTTACCCCTCATTATAACCAATTATTTCATCCTTCACTAGTTTCTCTTCTGGTGACTTCATACCCCATTGTTGAGTACTATTGGAAGGTCCAGTGCTATTTGAGAGGAAGGACATTACGTCTTCTAGGACACGAGCATTTGTTTTCTTTTGATTCCCCACGTGAACAAAACCCACTTATCCACATATATGCTTATTTTTCAAAACATTTTATGTATGATGCACTTCTGACTACATTTTTATTTGGATATATATATATTGTGTAAAGTTCAAATTTTGCAACAAACGACTCTTGTTTCTTTATTACTCTCATCACCATTTGCACACATTCACTCAGCTAATTGGACATCATAGGGGACCCACAAAATCCTCGTCATTCCCGATGCTTGCTAAGCCTCCCTCCTATATTAGGAGGAGTGTCTGGTCTTGCCCACTCATCAGCATCACCTTCACACACTCCTGTGAGTTCTACTGTTTTGGGATCAACTTTGCTTGGTTCCACATTACTTGGGTCCACTTCCCAAGGTCCTCCATCCACTCGCTCTCCTTTACACGGAAGCAGGGGACCAACTTCCTCTCAAGGGGGAACTACCAACCCACCTAGCCCCCCTCCAGGGTCAAGTTGATGCCGAGCGCACTCCTCGGATCACGTTCACCTCTTCCAAGACCTTCTCTCTCTCTCTTGGCCCGAAGAATGTAAATGTTCTTCTATTCCCTTGTCAGAATGTCTACCCACAGATTCTTCCTTCCTCCTCTGTCGAAACTTCTCTTTATCGCGCCTCGCGACTTGCGAGTTTAAGCAATTGGATTTCCAATCTCCGATACACGAGAAGCTGAGATGCCGAACTTGCGATCTCACCCCCTCACGAATTCTCTTCTCATGAGGTTAAATGTATCCTTCATCGACCTCCGATGCTCGAAGTTCCGATACCCAAGATATCGCTGCCTTGCGACTTCGCTACTCGCGGGGTCTACAAATTCCCTCGTCGACTCCCAATGCCTGAGACGTCGAAACCCCGATGTCTTGCCACCTGTCTTCCACTATCGCCTGTGGCCCACACTACTAACCTAGCTGTTGGAATTTCACACCTCGTACTCTCCCAAATTCCATGACCAAATCTTCCGCTCCTATCCCGCAATGGCCCGATAACCGATCTACAGGTAGATCCACGCTCCTCGTGATCCTGATCGACGACTCATGTTTGCCTGAGCTTCGAACCCTTTCTATCCCTGCACCGTAGCCTCCCTGCATCTGTAAGACCCAACAATCCACGAAACTTCATGAGATCTCCTCAGAGGATATCGACCATCCGTTTCTTCCCTATCGAATCCACGAAATGACGAGCCGTTATTTCTACAGAACTCGTCTCCTTGCACGCAAACCTGCGGCGTTCCTTGTATCCTTGAAGGCACAAATTTCTTCCACTGCCCTTCGACAACTTTGATGGCCTATCTCTTCTGAGCTTTCACAACTTCAAGTCTCTCACAGATTTTGAGTCCCCTTTGAATACTTCTTGCACGCACTCCTTGCGGCAAATCTTCGAACACGGATAAGTGTTGAAGCTTTCGATCCTGCCAACTCCTGCAGCAGAAATCTTTCAATCCCCTCACTCAGAATCACAACTCTGAGTCTGCGTCTAGCTTGCACACACCTTGCATGGCGCTGGTGCCAAATCTTCACTTCTAAGAACTTAGAACAAAAGTTACCTCTATCTGAACCCTTCTGTCAACGCACTCCTTGCGGACAATTCAACTGCACTCTTTGCAGGAATTCTCTGGATCAAGATAGAGAAACAATTGAATCTAACTCCTTGTTCTCACAGATTTCAATTCAACCATGAAATCACATACACAGCATATAAAAGCACATGTATGACAAGAAGCAAACATTCATGAGCATAATATCAACAATACACATAGAATAACACAACCATGGAATTGAATCAAAGCTTTTCTATTAATTCAATGTTTGTACATGGAGGTTCTTCATACACTTCTCTGCATCCTCTTCTCTTCTGAATGCTCTCTACCACAACACAAATGTACAAAGGAGGGTTTCTATATCCCGTTTCCCTCTCAAGCTCTAAGGCTATCAAATCTAGAATTAAATTCCTATCTACTTTACATTAACTCTATTAAATGCCTCATCTACCTAAGGACGTGAGCTATCCACTCAAGGTCCATTTTCAATATACAAGTGTGTCATCTCTTAAATGAATCATTTAGGATCACACAACAACTTCCAAGTGTTTTCCAAAACTTGTGCTGGCACTGTCCAGCTGTCTTCTGCTTTCGCACTGGTTCTCTTGATGATCTAGCGATGCTCCTGCATCACAAGTTCACAACACACTCACACCATGGTAGGAGATGATCCTCAACCAACACTCTTGATGCCATATTTGGCCTCTCTTAACATACTGGATCTAAGAAAACTCACCAATGATCCTATATTGCATGACTCCACATGGCCTGCAATGCCCACCAAACTACCTTCAGACATACCCAAGTTTGAAGGAAAGGCAGGAGATGACCCTGCCAACCATGTCATGACTTTTCACTTATGGTGCTCTTCCAATAGTATTATGGATGATTCCATCAGACTGCGATTATTTCAGTGCACACTCACTGGCCCATCAGCCAAATGGTATGTAGATGAAAAATCAGGGTCCCATGCGACTTTCAAGTCCTTGGCCAAAGAATTCTTGAACTTCTTCCAATTACCAATCTGCCACGATAATGGTTTGGAACTACTCTCTAACTTCAAACAAACCTCAGCCACACATATTGCTGATCACATTCACGAGTGGCATAGGTGACGTAGTTTGTGCAAAGCAGAAACCACCAAACAACAGTGTCTTGACTAGTTCCTTAGATCACTTGTCTCTCTTCTCGGTAAGGATGTAGCTTCCACCTTCCCTCAATTAGAAGAAGAATACATCAGTAAGGCTCAACAATACAACCTCATCTATTCACAGTTAGGGTACTTATACACTGTACTTCCTGATCTCCCAAAACCTGTGCCGTTTGGCCAAGACAAACCTGGGATGTCTCATTCAGTAGACAGAATGATTGGTAATACCACTCACCATGGTCCACAACCCCAACAACCACCAATGTATGGAACACCTCAATATCCGCCAGCATATGGGGGAACCTCTTATTAACCTCCACCCCCTTATCAACAACCATACTCTGTTGCTATGCCTCCACCCATTAGTGGGCCACCGTCGACACCCACCTATTCAAACAAGTTCTGGTACCCCCTCTACCTCAGTTTATGGTACTAGAAAAAGCACCATGCCTTCCTATGTACCTTACAGATCGTTACCCCCACATAATCCATACTTTCCATTACCTCGTCCCACACAACCCATGGCTCCACCACATCCTCATGCTGGGGTGAATTTTATTCAACCCTCTCCCGTTGAGCAATATCAAAATTTTGAACAGCTGAATACGGAAAATGTGACCCACCCGTCGAACAATGCCAAAAATAAAGGAAGAAACCGAAACAAGGACAATATAGGGCCAGGCAGGAATGACCCCCACAACCATCCCATTGGGGGAAACCAATACCAAGACCCCTTAAGGGGGCATCACTACCAATATACCATGCCAAGGGAGGAACAACAATCTCCGAACTAACTTTCCTTGCACTATATGTAATGAGTATGGACATTATACTCATCATTGCCCCCAAATTCCTGACCTCCAATGGATGAGGGAATCCATGCACTCACAGGTCCCTCTGACACCATCTTCCCCTTAGCAGGCCCCACAATAGTATTTACAACCACTGCATCCAACTGTTTTTCAAAACCCCGTTCCATACCAATGTGTAATGAACACCCAACAAGTGATCAACGCTACCCCACCACAAATGGGGCAATATGCAACCACGGGTGTCACTCAACCCAAGAACTCGGTTGATCACAGTATCCTCCTCACCAGTGAATAAATTCTTCTGCAAAATCACAATCATCAATATGGTATGCCTCCCGACTCTACCCCAACCACCTCAGAAACATGACTAGATACTATAGGACAACCATTGATGATTCCACGTCCTAATGCGGAACCCATTCCTCGCATACCACGTATGTCGTTACGACAGAATGTACATAACCCTCAGGCTAGGGAAGATCATAATTATAGTCTGGTTGATGACTTAGCTCAGTCTCCCATAGCCATATCTGTGTTGGAGGTCCTCCAAACCTGCCCATCACAGAGAAAATCCTTGCTTTCTACCTTGGGGGCAATCGACACAGCTAACACCCAGCTGATCACATTTGATTAATAGAGAGCCACGTCTTCCCGCCCAAGTAGCCTTCTAGATACTAGTTAAAATCTAGAACACCACAGTTTATCGGTGTATCATCGATGAAGGTGCATCCACCTACATCATGTCTAAAGACGTATGGCATAAAATTGGCTCCCCTGAGCTCGTACCCTCTACCATCACCCTTCGAGCTTACGACAATCGACCCACATCTTTTACAGGACTTTGCCAAAATGTCCCCATAGAACTTGGGGGAAAAACCATCCTCATTGACATTGAAGTTATCGATGCCCAGCTTGATTACAATATCTTGTTCGGACGCAACTACATGTATGCTATGAAGGCAGTCGCCTCTTCTGTGTTTCGTATGATGATGTTCCCCCATAATGGCAAGATCATCACCATCGACCAACTTACACATTATGAGCCTAACCATTCTGCCAACATTGATAACATCCTCCCCCTTGTTCATGATACCCCGAATGATTTTCCAGTTGCCAACAAAGGCCCTAGATTATTCCAAGACCCATCCACGTTGGGCACTTGTCAGGGCGCACCACCATTCCTAAACCCATCTTTCTCAACACAAGTGTGTGTAGTTTCCTCTAAAGGAACTGACACGGAGGATACCCTTCCTCCTAGGGAGGCTTCTATCATATCTGACATCCCACTAGTCACAAAGCTCCCTCCTCATGAGCCTCCTGCGAACTCATCGACCCCACCAGTCCACGATTTCACCTCTCCCCAAGGCCATATCCCAGTTTGGGAGACAGTTCCCCAAGCCATTACTCAAATCCCCTTCTTTTACCCTACACTTGGCCTCGAATATTTTCAAGTAGCCACAATGCTTACTCTCCCTAATATGGTGTTGGCAATTCCAGTTTGGTATTTACATCCACCAGAGATGGTTCCTCCACCATCCCTTTCCCCCCAAACGGAAGGAATCCTAATGATGATTCCCATACTCACTCCCACCATACCCTCTACATGCCCACTCACTAACCTCCCTGCCCCAGCTGGGGGCAAGTGAAAGAATAAGGAGCCCACAACTCCACCCCCCCCACATGTCCAACCTCCCTGCACACTATGTGAGAAAGATGGACACCCAACCCACAAATGCCCATCTCTACCTGAGTTACGAAACCTAATTCCACTCAATCAAACACCATCGCCACTCACCACTATAGCAAGTACTGCCACTACCTCCCCTATCTCAAGTAGAAAAGGGTTGTGAACCAACTTTTCTTGCGCCATATGTTTATAATATTTCCATTATACACACCATTGCCCATATATCCCATACGTCCGCCACACATTAGTCACGACATGTCACACATATCTTCCTGAGTTTCCTCCGACACTCCATACCAATGCTCCTGTGAATGTGATTCATCATACTTCTTCATCAATCCTTGAGAAAAGGGGAGGTACATTTCCTCCCCCTAAATTACCGTCTGATCGTCCATAGTGTTAGTGATCAAAATCTGGACTAGGGGTCAAAATTTAGCTCAAAAATCAAAGTTCTCGGAATTGCCTCAAAATGAACGGTTGCGTAGCCCTCGTCGTCACGAACCCAATGCAACTCGTTTGGGTTCAAACGGATGTCGGAAGTGAGATATATCACGTTCTGTTCAAAATGACAAATAGGTAAAAAAAATGGGCTGATTGTACAGTTCGTACAGTCTGTACGGATGTTGACGTGGCATGTCTGTACGATGACATGGCAGAGCTGAATAAGAAAGGCCGTATGACACATGGCATGTGCTGAGTTGGTATTTTGGACGAATTAGTTTGTGACACATGGCATCTTATGGTCAAGTGGTTTGGTGCCACATGGCCTAGTCGTGGGCTACCACGTGGCACCCTGTTATTGGTTGGTTATATAAAACTTTTATGGAGACCACCGGACTCGACCTCGTGACCTCCACATGCATCCAAGCACTTTAGCAATGGCCACCCGACCAACATACCACATGGTGTTACTTGATATGCATATGGGTTAAAATGTATTTGAATTTAATTTATTGTATGGTTGGCGTGTGGGGGTCGGGCTGGGGCTTAGCCCCAGCCCCTGGTCACACAACCCATTACATATGACCTTAATATATTGCGCGCATGGGGATTGGTTAGTCAGACAGTTAAGCCTGCAGTTTCATATGTTTTAATCATATGACCACCATGTAAAATGTGTGTGGGAGTTGAATTGGGTTTAAAAAATGGTTATACCATATACCGACACTTGTCAGTTAACCATTCGCCATTGTAAATGGAGCCCCTTTTGCGATAACATGAGGTCATATGGAAGACCACATGACCATGACCTTGGCGGTTACAGGCTGGGCGTGCCCTAATCATCCTACAGTTTGATCAGTTTTGCGGTTATGCGTGTGTGCTAGGTTTTAGCACGAGCTTTTGAGCGTGTTCTTGGTTGAATGAACAGAGGAAAATGGCAGGAGGCCTATCTTCTTCGGTTTTGGGCCAAATGAGGTGCCGAAAAAGTTCAGCTAGGGGTTTTTGGATGTTCTTAATCCATTGGCACTATTTTCAAATCCATTTGAAGACTTCTTATGTAGGTTTTTCACCATTGAAGTTTCAGGAAGCTCCAGGGTGATTGAAGCCCTCATTGATTGAGGTCATGTTTTGGTGAGTCCAAGTTTGTTTTCTGTGACTGAATAGTCATTTTTGGCTAATTGTTATGCTTTGAACACATTGGGATAGGTTTCAGAGGCTTTTGAGGAATTTTACAGGTGTTTTTGCCACAAGGAAGCTCAAGGAAGATTTAGGCCACATGTAGAAGAGGTCATGCCTGGATGAGCCATGATCCATTTTCAGAGTTCTATTAGTCATTTGTGGGGTTTTTATGTATTCTAAACCCAATGGCACAGCCAGAATTTCCATTGGAGTTGAGCAGCAGCTTGTAAAATAATCTTTGACAAATTAATCCCAGAGACCCAAGTCCATTGAAGGAGGCTCAATGAGATGTAGCCCAGAGAGGGGTGAACTCCTTTATCATCTTGTTATTGTTGTGAGTTTGATGGTTTATTTTCTGCAAGTTATGTCGTTGTTTATTTATTTAAAGTACATATTTAACCATTTAACCTTTCCTCACACATGAACATTTAAAAGAAGATGCATAAACTTGGCACATAATTTATCTTGCATATTTTAACACATGGAGCAAGGTCCTGTAAAGTTTTATTTTCATGAAGTAGAGGGTGCTTGCATAGCATTACAAGTCAGCCTTCTATTTTCAGATCAGGTGGTATCAGAGCATAGTTTGTTTTTCTCATGTGTTTGCCATTGATAGCTTGAGATTTAGNNNTTGGTATTTGTGCAAGTTTTGTGTTGAAGTTTGATATCTTGCAAGGATGGAGGAAGCTTCAAACATTGATAGTTCTCATACATCTTCAAAATCAAAGTTCTTTGACAAAGAGATGTTGAAGGAGACTCTAACCATGAGAGATGTGATGAAAGAGATGCGTGAAGATATAAAGGAGAGCATTTCCCTTGAAGAGCAGTTGAAGGCCATGAAGGAGGAGAAAGACCAGCTTCTTGAAAAGTTGCATGAGATGGAGACTCAACTCCATGAGGCAAGGGAAACCCTTACCAAGTACATGCATGAACATGAGGTATGTAAT
>JZKD02S1917346.1:479519-501232 GCA_000966675.3 Picea glauca
CATAGTCCCCTTGCTTCTCGGTGTTTTCTTTCACTAATATCAGCCTTATCATTGGTGACATGGGTCTCATTGTTTCTTTTGTCCTTATGTCCCTGTGTTTATAAATTTAGTTGTTGTTTTATTTCTTAGTTTAATTTTTAGTTATATTTTTATCTTTCTTTTTCTAACCCTTTTCCTTGCAGCTGTCCTGCTCAGGAAACCCAACTGAGCTTGCAAGCACCTCTATTTTGCTCACTAAGGTGAAAAAGGAGGCGCAAAAATAACCTTAGGAAAAAGAAATCCTAGGTGTGTGTGAAGTAGCTCCAATACCCCCCCTGAACATCACTATGGTGAAAATAAATATTGGGTCCCGACAATGAGGCCATGTTAGGTACCCAAGTACAAAAGATACACTGAAAATAAAGTGAGGAAAGAGGGAAAACCTCATGGGAACCCCCACCCGCGCTCAAGGTACAATGTATGTAAAAAGAAGAACTACAGTTGCTAGGAAATTGTGTCCTTCACTCCAAGATGACTTCACAGAGAATGGAATTTCTTCTCAGTGAAGGTCTTGGTGAAGATGTCTATCATCTGTTTTGCTGAAGGACAAAACTTTAAGTCGATGATCCCCTCGTGTACTGATTCCCAAATGTAGTGCATGTGGATCTTGATGTGCTTCATCTGCTGCCTCTGAACTGGATCTCTGCAGAACTTTAGAGTGCTCTGGTTGTCACACCAGATGACGATCGACCGATGAAACTGAATTCCCAACTTAGTGAGAAAATGTTATATCCACATAGCCTGAATGGTTATGTTAACTACCCCTTTGTACTTTCCCTCGACTGAAGATAGAGAAATGGTGGCTTGCTTCTTGTTTGACCAACATATAGTCTCAGAACCAAGACTGAGTTAGTAACCAGATGTGGACTTGCGATCAATTCTATCGCCAGCCCAAACATAATTAGTAAACCTGATGAGATATAATGTATACTCTGCTGTAGAATGAATCCCAAAGGTGATGGTGCCATGTACATATCGAAGGATATGCTTTTCATATTTCCAATGTAGCTCATGCAGCTCCTGCATGAACCTAGAAACTACACGAACTACATATGAGAGGTCTGGTCTGGAGTGTGTAAGATACAACAAGCTCCCCACTAGTTGTCTGTATAGTGTGATGTCAACCAGTGGAGTCTCCTCGCCATCCTCAAGTTTGACTCTTGATAGGAAAGGATTCGGAGCAGACTTGCAATCTGTCATGTGAAATCTCTCAAGGAGATATCGTGCATACTTGGCCTGAGACAGTTTGATTCCTAATGCATCTTGCCTGATGTATCTCATACTACAAAATTCAGCTTCTTCACAATCTGTTCAAAGCGTGAACAGAAGAACAACACTGTAGCCTCAATCCAAGCACCTTCTATCCAACAGAAGCAGGTCGACAAGATTGTAGCAAAGTGTAAAGATTCCATCAGCACACATGCATCTCATGTAGCCACACTGGTTAAAAATGTCCAACCCTTCTAGCCACAGGTTCGTGACAACCTTCAACAAGCTAAGCAACATGACTTCTCCAACAAGGAAAGAAGCTCATCAAGATGCAGATTTAGAAAACGATTTTCCCTCTCCCCCAGTCACTCAATGCAATGGAGACCATTTCTTCCTAAGGAGGGAGGATTTATCTAGGTGGATATCGGTGGCCACCCACCTTTTCCAACTAGCTCAAAACAGTTTTCTGGTGATTTTGGTAATTTATTATTTTTAGCAGTTTTTAATTTCCAAGGCCATTTTGAGGGCCTAATGAAGGTCTTTCGGGATCGAGCTTATCAATGATAGACAAAGGCTCTTATTGAGCCCCCAAAATGAATATCCTCTATCATATATTTCCAATGAGCTATCGTGCGCCCCAAACTGAGATTGTATGCCAAAGTTACACCCCTGGGAAGTTGATACACCAAACTACCCAAAACGTGGTCCAAAAAACTGTTGGCTTTTCATATTCCGGGGTTAGGGTTTTGGATTTTATTTATGATAGAAAGGCCTTTGGAGCCTCATTGTAAAATCAACTTCTTGAGAATGCGAGTAGCGGATGCATCTCTTCTCAGAGATAAGCTGACACCATTCTAGCAAGTCTTTCACTTTGTATTTTTACAGTCTTTTTACATTTTCGCTCATTAACAAAAAATTGTGTATTACTGTATCTTCATGTTTATGGTTGCATCTCTGATACATTTCTGTTATATTATTGGATATTCAATATATCTTTGTACATTGCTTTATTATATCTCCGCTCTCATTTTGTGCCGAAAATAATCCGGATCAGATCATCATCTAGAAAAGTTTCTTTCTCAAACAAATTTGAACTAGTTAAAGAAAATGTTCCAACAAAAGAATGAGTAGAATGATGAAATGTATCTAGATTAGAAAATAAATATGGATATAAAACATAGTGATTGCTAGACTATAGTAAATTAGATGTTTAAGAATATTTTCATCGTCATTGATAATATTAGGACTCTGACCTAATAATAAACTTTTTGTTGAATAAATAGGGACTAGTTCGAGATAAGTTAATGAATTTTCCTTCGAGGAAGAGATATCAACATGTTCATTAGTAAAATATTGAGTTTGACTAATTAATATTGAACATTATTTGTGTTGATCGAAACCATTAAGATATTTCTTATCTATATTTTCAGATTCCAAATTTAAATCAGTAAAATCATTTTCTTTATTTTGAAAATAAGTGAAGGAAACTCCCAATATGTGTAATTGTGATACATTTTCAAATTCATTTGTGGGTTCAATAAAATTAGATGTGGAATCAAAATTAAATAATGGATCTAACACATCATGTTCATCCTCATTTGATTTCCTACGTTCATTGACAGGAAGAACAAGAGAAATAAAATATTGAATCATATCTTTTGTTGAAGGTAAATGCTCTAGATGCAATCTAAAACAAAGTGACATGAATCTAGCATGGAATTTATTAAGAGATTCATTTGCATGCATAGAAATGTTTTCAAATTCTAAATACAATTCTTCATAATTATATTTCTAATGGGGAACAACAAAACCCCCATAAAATGGTTCTATGAATGTATAGACTTAGTTGGGAGCACTTTGTACCATTTTTTAATATGGCCTTGGAAAGTGAAAGTAAACAACCTGCAAATTTCATTATCAATAGTGATTATGAAAAATTTACATTTATCCATAAATTGATAAAGATGATCTAAAGTGGAAATTTTATTCTCATCATCAAACTTCAAATTAGACAAGGATTCAAGATTCTTTTTGGGTATGTATCTGGTAGGTCTCCATGAACTAAAAACATGACCCAAAGTAGGAATGTACACAAGAGACATGATTAGTTAAAAATATTTAAAATAAGACTCTAAATAGACAACTTGTCCATGGCCCTCCTTCTAGCGCCAAACATATTGATGGCCATAATTGACCATATTCAACATTAAGGGTATCACTTGATCAAGGTCTCAATTAGTCCCTTTTCCATTTGGTATTGTGATCCTGATTGGTTATAATGGGTCTGGTTACCCGTTGTAAGGATTTATCCAATGAATGGAGACTTTTAAATAAGATTTCCTAGATGCAAATGCAACTTAAGCTAATATGAAAGCAACAAAAAGAAATCTAATCTATCTTAATTGGAAGAAATAATATTCCTACTCCCAATACAGAGAAAAGCATAAAATATGGATTTGGATCTAAGTGTATGATAATCCTTCAAATTAATGAAACAGTTCATCAAATCTTTAGCTTGATAAATTCATATAATTATCCCAATAAACAATTATCAGGATTTTGTGTATCCATACTTAGATTCATTTATTTAAAACAAACTTATTATTAAATACATTATCACATCATTGAAATAGTTCAATAGATGTAACAATGATAAAGAAGAAATAGAGAAACATGCATTCAATGATAAGTAGTTAACAGTAAAGCATATCAATCTACCTAAATATGTTACTCAACCTTGTACCAATTGAAATCCACCATGAAAAAATAGTTTTACATTAGTTTAAATAAACAAATATCCATGATATTAAGAACAATGCCAAGTCATGAATAATATATTCATAAAGATAAAAGACTGAAATAGAACTGAGGATTTATTGATTATACCAACACAACAATGCATCAATATTGAAGACTGATCAACACACTCCAACTATTGAATGTCCAACCCTTCTAGCCAGAGGTTCATGACAACCTTTGACAAGATAAGTAGCATGAATTCTCCAACAAGGCAAGCAACTCATATTCATTCCCTGCAACAACATCAAGAGCTCCTATGGGAAAATTATTTTCCCCAATTCTACAATCAAAATATCTCCTTACAACAGTGCAAAGAGATCTCTCTTTTTGCAGAAATTAAAGAATCCTTCCTCCTTACAAGAATAATATCAGATCTTTTATAATTTTTTCCAACCAAGTTTGAATCCTCCAACAACCAAAAAAGAAGATTCGCCATCATGAATTAGCTATAGAATCAAAATGGCCAAATATGAATTTTAGGAAAAACCTGTTTACAAAATCACTGATATCTTCATAAATGTTCATTTTTTTTTTTAAACGGATGATGTATGAGGTAAATTGGCCTGTTTTGCAGATGGGTTTTCAACCGTTTTGCAGGATTCGTCTCGGTTTGCTCAGAAATTAAGTTTTACATTAGCCTCTTGAAGATTGATGTGAAATCTAATCTGGGAAATTCCTTTTCAATTAGAAAGAATTTATCTTGAATGATTCACTTTATGAGAAAACGAATTGCATTAAAACTAAATCGGCCTGTTATGTAAGTGGGTTTTCAACCATTTTGCGATATTATTCATCGATTGCTAGGAAATGAAGCTTGACGTTTGTTGTTCAGTTCTGATTTCACCCAAATTCACCCGATATATTTGTAAATGTGTTGAGCCTGCACATAATAGATCTAGCTAAAAAAAAATACACACATTTGCAGAGAGAATTGGAGAAAGAAGAAGTAGAGAAAGAATAAAAGGAATTCTAATTAACCGTTGTGAATAATGAATAATTTACACATGATATACTCTGTATAACTCAATGAGTTTGACTGGAGGATAAACAATGCACCATAGTGGTAGTCTAGAGTGATCTAGACACACACCAGCAGTTACAGTAGTGAACTGCCACCTATTTTAGTCTCTTAGGCAGTTACGGGAGTGAACTACCACCTAGTTGAGTTAACTAGTCAACTAGTCTTTAGTTAACTAACTGGACATAGAGTAGTGAGGAGTTAACTCAGGGAATCAAGGCTAATGCACCACTTTGGTGATGATACCAGGGAAAGGTCAAATTAGCATGGCGATGATCCCAATGTTGCATGGTGATGATCCCAATGCAACATCTAAACTCAACTCAACTAGTCAAACTGAAGTGTCAACTGAAAGAGAATATTCTCCAGGTGGAATATTCTCCCCAAAAATATAGGAGACTGGATAATGACTAATAAACTAGGAATAGCCTTAGGAAAAAGAAATCCTAGGTGTGTGTGAAGTAGCTCCAACACCCCCCCTAAACATCACTATGGTGAAAATAAGGATTGGGTCCCGAAAATGAGGCCATGTTAGGTACCCAAGTACAAAAGATACACTGAAAATAAAGTGAGGAAGGAGGGAAAAACTCATGGGAAACCCCCCCCCTCAAGGTACAATGTATTTAAAAAGAACAAATACAATTGCTAGGCAATTGTGTCCTTCACTCCAAGACGACCTCGCAGAGAATGGAATTTCTTCTCAGTGAAGGTCTTGGTGAAGATGTTTGTCATCTGTTTTGCTAAAGGACAAAACTTTAAGTCAATGATCCCCTCGTGTACTAATTATCGAATGTAGTGCATGTGGATCTCAATGTTCTTCTTCCATTGCCTCTGAACTAGATCTTTGCAGAACTTCAGAGTGCTCTGGTTGTCACACTAGATGACGATCGACCGATGAAACTGAATGCCCAACACAGTCAGAAAATGTTGTAGCTAAATAGCCTGAATGGTTATGTTAACTACCCTTTTGTACTCTGCCTAAGATAGAGAAATGGCGTCTTGCTTCTTTCTCGACCAACAGATAGGCCTGGAACCAAGATTAAGTGAGTAACCAGATGTGGACTTGCGATCAATGCTATCAAAAACCCAATCGAAATTAGCAATCTCGATGAGATATAAAGTAAATTCTGCTACATAATGAATCCCAAAGGTGATGGTTCTCTGTATGTATTGAAGGATATGCTTTGCAACTTTCCATTGTAGCTCATGCAGCTCTTGCATGAACTTGGAAACTGCGCCAACTGCATATGACAGGTCTGGTCTGGAGTGTGTAAGATGTTGGACACCTAAGAGGATGGGGGCTGAATCAGTTATTACCGTGCTTAAACAATTATGCTTATTTTAAACTCTTTACAAAGAAATCAATCACAATCACAATAATGCAGGGAAATAAGCAATATCACATTCATCATCAGTCACACATATGAGATACACAGAGACAGATATTTCTTGAGGAAACCCATAAAGGGTAAAAACCTCTTCTTCTTTATATGATAAGTAATCTTTATATTCTTTACAATATCATACATATGAGCACCAACTCATAATGAGGCTGCAACCTTTGTTTTGCAAGATGCTACTTGCTGAGAGCACCAACTCGTTGGTTTCTCTAGCACCAACTAGAAGGAAGCACCAACTCCCTGATTTCTCTAGCACCAACTAGAAGGAAGCACCAACTCCCCAAGTGTTCCAGTACCAACTTGATGGAAGCACCAACCTGTAAAACAGAGAACAACAGTTCTCCCTTATACCACCCTGCCACCTTAGTTTCTCTGGTTGCAACTAGATGGGAGCTACAACTCCCTATCTTCAAGCACCCACTTGAACCTCTGAGGACAACAGTCCTCCCCAGCACCTCCCTACCACACTGGTTTATAAATATTTTGACCTTAAAACTTATTACAGTGATATAAATTTCTTCAAAGGCTTACCAGTCTCATCACTGTTCTGCTACACTGCGCTACTCTATTTGCATCAATGTCTTTTGTACACTCCTCTTACGCTGTATGTTCTTTTGTCATTTCTTCTCTGTGTGCCATGTCCATTCAATGCACCTCACCTCTTCTGTGCATTTCTGTTGCTGCGCTCTGCCTCCTTCTTCACATGTCCATCCCCCTCATCAACAACCACACCCATCTCTTCTTTGTTCAACATTCTTATAGTCTTTTCCCTACTTCTACATGAAATCTGCACCATGATTCTGCATCCTCTCCTCCCGCTAATGTTCTCCACATTGGTGTATTTTCTCCACTCTACCTTCCACTTCATCTCAACTTTCCCTCTCTCTCTTGCATCCCTTGCTCATCTCGACTACTCTACCTGATCATCATCACAATTATTCAGTTTCTCTGGAGGTTCTGCCCACACGTCCAACATCACTGGGTGTTATACTGAGATTCCTTAGCCTCTCTGGTAGTTGAGACTTATCATGTTCTCTGGCAGATTCAAGCTTATCCTTTCTATTTCAGTTACAGGCTTCAGTGCTCTTCCATATGTCAATCGCCTGTATGAAAATTCTTCATTCCACTTGAAGATGCCTTGAGACTCTTCGTCTTCTCTGGTGATCACACTGAGGCCTCTTTGAGTCCTCTAGCAGAGACCATCATTCGTTTCTAGCAGTTACACTATGAAGTGCAATAGTAGCCCTCCAATTATATTCAAAATCATTTGCACCATTGGATTGACTTCATAGGCTCTTGCGTTTACTTCGCCATTTCACACTTTGGCATTTTGGGATCACCGTGGTGAAGATTTTGTTACAGTCCATGTCCTGATCCCCGAATCTCTGAAATGGAGCTTGGCTTCTATAACTCAGCTCTCCAGCTCTTGACAATGTGACCACTAGTGGTGACCGAGATCTTTTGCGATTTCGCATTTCGACACTTTGGTGTTCCTATGGTGAGGATTTCTTTATGCTTCACGTATCAATCCTTGAAACTCCGAAATTGAGCTTGGTTTCTCTAGCTCCTTCCTCCATCTTCTGCCGATGTGACCAATGGATGTGACCACAGGCTGAGCCAAAACATGTTTCTCATTTCGACACTTCGACAATCCTATTGTGAGGCATATCGACTATCCAAGTCGTGATCTCTGAAGCTCTGAAAAAGGAGCTTAGCTGGACTAGCTTCGATCATTTCAGCATTTCGCATTTCAGCCTTTCGCGATTTCGCATGTTGCGAATTCCTGTTGCGAGGCATCTCGACTCTCCAAGTCGCAATCTCCGATATATCCTCCATGTCGCAATTTCGCATTTTGGCATTTCGCGATTTTGCATATCATGAGTTCGAGAGGTTAGGGAACCCTGTTACTTTGACTTTCCAGTCAACGAAGTCACGATCCATCGTCACGTGTTTTATGGACCCAATGATCCAGATCTTGTCGTGAATTCAACACTTCATGGGCCTTCCTTGTGCCTGATTCAGGATTTCGACGTTTCGCATTTCGCCGCTTCGGGACTCTTGTGATGAAGAGTCTCGTCACTTGACTCTTCCAACTCCCGGTATCCAAAGCTTTGAAATGGAGTCAGATCAATGGTCCACACTCTAGATGATTCGACGGTCCATATCTCTTCGTGATTTTGCATATCGCGATTTCAACAGTCTACTTGTGAGTGTTCTTGATACCTCCAAGTCCTGGTATCCGAACCTCCGAAATGGAATTAGATCAATGGTCCAGATCAAACCTTGATCTGACGGCTAATATTATTTCGTGATTTCGTATTTCGTGACTTTGGGACTCATGTAGTGAGAGTTCTTGATATCTCCATTTCCCAGTATCCGAAACTCCAAGATGGATTTGGATCAACACTTCAATCTTTCCATTGGATCATCGTTGCTGATCTTCCTTGCCTACCTGTTTTCCATCAACTAAACAAGCACACTCTTGCACTGCGTGCACCTCTGCACTATCTCTTCTGGTCTTCACGATCTTTCTCTAGTGCCCGCCTGGAACATTATACATGTACTGCAACCATCATCTCTGTTGTACTTGCCTATCCACTTTCCATCCTTACTGTTGTTCTTTTCATCAATGAAAACCATACACTGCCTGTAAAACATGCCAACAATCCCCCCCTTTGGCATTGATGGCAACAAAGGCACCCAGACTCTTTTCTCCCCTTTTGACATCAATGTCAAAGAAAAAATGCTCCCCCTGAGCTGTTGCAGTATGTTTAGGAGGTATCAGATATTCAATCAATACAAACTCCCCCTAATAGGATGGACTCTCTTAGATGTGAGACGGGATGACACCCAACTTCTGTTGGAGATATTCAAATGGTGTCTTGGCTAGGGGTTTAGTAAAGATGTCTGCAATTTGTTTTGTGGTTGGAATGTAATGGACCTGAACAATCTGATTGGTGACTTTCTCTCTCAGAAAATGGTATTTCATGGGAATATGCTTAGTCTTGGAGTGGAATACAGGATTCTTGGACACACTGATGGCACTAGTGTTATCATAATGAATTGGGATCGGTGCAATGTATTTTACCTCTAAGTCTGCAAGTGTCTGAATCATCCATAATACCTGAGTGCAACAGGTAGCAGCAACAATGTACTCTACCTCTGTAGTTGATAAAGAGATGGAACCTTGCTTTTTACTCAACCAAGCTACTAGAGAATCTCCTAAGAAGAACACACCTCCAATTGTTGTTTTCCTTTCATCCATGAAGTTAGCCCAATCAACATTTGAGTAGGCTGATAATTGAAAACTATGATTCTTAGGATACCATAGGCCATAGTTCATTGTTTTTTTCAAATATCTGAATATCCTTTTGATAGCTAGCAAATGAATCTATTTAGGTGCAGACTGATATCTTCCTACCATTCCAACAACATGCATTATGTCTGGGCGAGATGTTGTGATGTATAGCAGGCTACCGATCATTGATCTATATGAAATTTGATCAACATCAGGTGAGTCATCATCCTTACTTAATTTGCATCCAATAACCATAGGTGTGCCCACAGGTTTAGAATCTTCCATTTGAAACCTTTTCAACATTTCTCTTAGATATTTTTCTTGAGAACTGAACATCCCTTCAGACCTCTGAGTAATTTGCAGACCAAGAAAAAATGACAGTTCACCTATCATAGACATTTCAAACTCAGACTCCATGGTAGAAGCAAACCATTGTACCAATGAATCCTTATTACATCCGAAGATGATGTCATCTGCATAGGCCAATACGATGAGCAGATCATTATCCTCTGTTTTGATATACATATTTTTGTCAACTATTCCTCTCTTGAACCCTTTGTCTTTGAGATACGTATCTAGTCTGTGATACCAGGCTCGAGGGGCTTGTTTTAACCCATATAAATCTTTCTTTATCTTGCATACTAAGTCAGGGTTATCAAATAGTTTTAAACCCTCTGGTTGTTCCATATAGACTTCTTAACTTAAATCTCCATTTAGAAAATATGACTTGACATCCATTTGATAGACTTTAAATATTTTATGACAAGCATAGGAAAGAAACATTCTGATAGCTTCTAATCTTTCTACGGGTGCAAATGTTTCATCAAAATATAGTCCTTCTATCTAAGCATACCCTTTACAGACCAATCTTGCTTTGTTCCTGAGAACTTGTCCCTGCTCATTCAACTTATTCTTAAAGATCCATTTGGAGCCAATGATATTTTTACCTTCAGGTCTATGAACCATCTCCCACGTATTGTTTTTCTCAATCTGATCAAGTTCATCATTCATTTCTTTAACCCAATGATCATCTTGGCTAGATTCATTAAAATTCTTGGGTTCCATCATGGATATGAAAGCTATATGTTATTGTTCGGTGTTTTTGATTAGCTTTCTCTTGGTTTGTACACCTTTGTCTTTTTCACCAATTATCTGACTTGCAGGATGATTTTTTTGAGTGATTATGGATGAGGAATTTGAAGTTGTCTACTGATTTGAGTCTGTCTGAGTATCTATGTCTTCTTCTAATTCAGAGTCTTCATTTTCTGATTCTTGGACCTGCTCATCTTCAACTTTAGCTGTGTCTTTTATAGAAGACTCATTATTGTACACCTCTCTTGCTGGGATTCCTTCATCAACTTTTATGTCAATACAGTCAACCATTTTATGCAACCTCTTATTCTAGCATTTGTAACCTTTACTGTTTGTAGCATACCCGAAGAAGATACCTTCATCGGCCCTGTCATCATATTTTCCAAGGTTCTCATCATTATTCTTTATGTAACATTTACTCCCAAAGACATTGAAGTGTTTAATTGAAGCAGGCCTCCCATACCACAGTTCATAAGGTGTATTGTCACTTTGTGGTCTGAGGTGGGATTTGTTAAGAACATGGATTGTTGTGTGTATTGCTTCTACCCAGTAGGTTTGACCAATGTTCTTCTCATTCATCATTGACCTGGCCATTTCCTGCACTGTTTTGTTTTGCCTCTCAACTACTCCATTTTGTTGTGGAGTTATTGGGATTGTGTATTATCTCTTGATCCCATGCTTATCACATAATTCCTTGAAGTCACTTGACATAAACTCTCCTCCTTGGTATGATCTTACTGCTTTTAAGCTCTTGCCTATTTGAGTCTCAGTTAAAGCCTTAGATATTTTAAACTTCTCAAATGCTTCATCTTTTTCCTTGAGAAAGGCAACCCAAGTAAGTCTAGAGTAATCATCAATAATCAACATGAAGTAGTTTTCTTTCCCTGTGCCTTCCTGTCTTGATGGTCCACATAAATCCATATGAACTAGTTGGAGTGGTTTCTCTGTTGAAGTAAATCTCTTGGACTTAAACTGTGTCCTGGTTAACTTTCCTACTTGGCAGGGTTTACACATTGAATCTTGGGGGTTTGATATTCTTGGAAGATCTTTTACTGCCTCAATATTTTTGAGTTTGATTAAGTGGTAAAATACTATATGTCCAAGTATCCTATGCCATAACCATCTTTCATCATGTTTTCTTTAGATGACACTTTTCTCTATTTTCTTTCAACACATATACATTATTTTCTGTCCTTATGCCTTTGGCCACCACTTGTCCTGAGTTTACCGACTTTATCTTGCAGCCCTTAGACGTGAACACCACTTCACATCCTCTGCCTCACATTTGACTTACACTGAGCATATTATGTTTCAGCCCATCTACAAGTAGAACATCTTAGGCTTTTCCTTTTCCATTACTTAAACTCACCATCCCTTTACCCTTTATTTTACCTGGAGCATCATTTCCAAAGGTTACGTTTCCTGATTTTCTTTCACTTAGAGATAGAAACTTACCTTTGTCTCCCGTCATATGTTTGGAGCATCCACTATCTATATACCAAGGGTTCGTTTTTCTTTGAGATGACAACACTAATCCACGCTTGTCACTTTCTTTCTTCTTCCAAACCTTGACATTTTCAGCAGGGGAATTCAAATCTGGTTCATAGTTCCTTAATCGATAGTCAACAGATTTATGTCCATAGTTATGATAGATGTAGAATTCAATCTCATTGTTCAATAGGTCAAAATTATTGCTGCAGCGTTGTCTACTCATTGATTGTTGATTATTTCTTGACCTCCTTAGTTGCATGTCTCTAGACTTAATTTGACACTTTGCAATCTGTGAAGGTTTGTTACTTGGCTGTATCATTCTTTGTTGTGGAAAGTATTTATTCCTTTGAAATTTTAATTTCTCATGTCTAATTCTTAAGGAACAATTTACAGCTTTGTGACCAAAGTTAGAACAGTAGAAACAATAGCCATAGAAAAATTCTTTGTACCTGGAAAATGGTTTTCTTCTTTGAGCAAATCGATTTCTTCCATGTTGATGACGTCTTTCAGCAGGGAGCACATTATTTCTTTGTTCTACATATTCAGTCTTGACACCTTTTTCTTTACTTGTCCTGAGCGGCTAATTGTCTTCCTTTGTTTCTGCAGGTTTGTTATTGTCATTGGTTGTAGATTTGACAAACTTGATTGGTTCTTCATTTCTTGGCTTACCACTACTTGATCCCTCTTCATAACCCAAACCATTTTTTAGCTTTGGATTCCTTTGCTGATTCAGAATGGTGGCTAATCCTTCTGAGGCTTTGATACTTGACAGATTCTGATTATACAAATCTTGAAACTTCTCCATCTTTTTCCTAGTTTTCACTACTTCTTGTTCTAAGGCTTCACATCTTGCATTCTTTTCTGATAATTGTCATTTCAGAGTGTCTTCAATTTTCTTTGCCTCTTCTAATTTCACTTTTAGTAGGACAAGGTCTTCATCAGGTTCTTTACTATCTTTCTTGAATTGTATCAATAATTGTCTTTACTTTCTGTTCTTAATTCTTAGTCTGTCAATCTCTTCTAGTGCACTGATCATTTCTCCTTCCATGTCAACCACAACTTCTTCTTCATTATCATCACTTCCCATGCTTTTATTATCATAATCCTCTTTGGCCATAAGTATGAAGTCATTTATTTTATCTCTAATAGAGGAGTCATTGTCTTCATCATCTAAAGGATCATCATCATTGTTTACACAAAGACTTTTCTTCTTAAAGTTATTCTCTTTAAAGAAATTCTTGTGTTTGTGCTTCTCCTCATCATCTCATGTCTGATCCTTTATTTTGTGGGGACATTTATTTTCAAAATGACCTATCCTACCATAGTTGAAACATTTGAAAGGCAGTTTACCTTTGTATTTGCCCAATCCCTTCTTCAGTCTCTTGACAAATTTTGCTTCAATTTCATCGAGCTCAGAATCCTCATTTTTGTCTGCTTTAAATGATGCTTCTCTAGAGGTGGGTTTATCTTTAACTATTCTCATTTCATATGCAGTCAATGTTCCTAGAAGTTGATCAAACTCCAAGGTTTTTAGATCATTAAGTTCTTCTATAGCAGAGACCTTCAGGTTGAACCTATCTGGGAGAGATCTCAAGATTTTATGAACTAAAGAAGGTTCCTCAATTTTTTCACCAAGTGCTTTCATTGCATTTAACATTTCTTCTACTCTCAGAAAGCATTTTCCAACAATTTCATCTTCTTTCATCTTCAGTTGTTCAAACTGTATTCTGTAGTTTTGAAGCTTGGCATCCTTTCCCTTCTCATTACCTTCACAACTGCTAATGAGTTTGTCCCACATTTCTTTGGCAGTTCCTAGGTGCATAAATTTTACGAATTCTACTTTTGCAAGCCCACTCAAGATAGCATTCATAGCCTTAGCGTTGAAGATAAATTCTAGCTTGTCATCCTTATTAGCTAGTACAACTGGATTTACATAACCAATATCTACCACATCCCAAACATCTGCACCTAAAGCCATTATGTAGGTTCTCATTCTAACTTTCCAGAAGGAAAAGTTTGTTCCATTGAACAGAGGGGCCTTATTGGTTGAATTTCCTTCATGGATTGACATGTTTAAGCTCTAGGATTTACCCTTAGATAAAAGGGTCCCGCTCTAATACCAATTGTTGGACAACTAAGAGGGGGGGTTGAATCATTTGTTACCGTGCTTAAACAATTATGCCTATTTTAAACTCTTTGCAAAGCACTCAATGGAAATCACAATAATGTAGGGAAATAAGCAAATAGCACATTCAACGTTAGTCACACATATGAGATGCAAAGAGACAGATATTTCCTGAGGAAACCCATAAAGGGTAAAAACCTCTTCTTCTTTATATGATAAGTAATCTTTACATTCTTTACAATATCATACATATGAGCACCAACTCATAATGAGGCTGCAACCTCTATTTTGCAAGCTGTTACTTGCTGAGAGCACCAACTCTCTGGTTTCTCTAGCACCAACTAGAAGGAAACACCAACTCCCTGGTTTCTCTAGCACCAACTAGAAGGAAGCACCAACTCCCCAAGTGTTCTAGCACCAACTGGATGGAAGCACCAACTTCCAATCATATAGGCACCAACCTGTAAAAAAGAGAACAACAGTTCTCCCTTGGACCACCCTGCCACCTTGGTTTCTCTGGTTACAACCAGATGGAAGCTACAACTCCCTATGTTCAGGCACCCACTTGAACCTCTAAGGACAACAGTCCTCCCTAGCACCTCCCCACCACCCTAGTTTATAAATATTTTGACCTTAAAACTTATTTCAGTGATATAAAGTTCTTCAAAGGCTTACCAGTCTCATCACTGTTCTGCTACACTCCACTTCTCTGTCTGCATCAGTGTCTTCTGCACACTCCTCTTACGCTTTATGTTCTTCTGTCATTTCTGATCTATGTGCCATGTCCATTCAATGCACCTCACCTCTTCTATGCAGTTTTGTTGCTGCGCTCTGCCTCCTTCTTCACATGTCCATCCCCCTCAACATCATCCACACCCATCTCTTCTTTTTTCAACATTCTTATAGTCTCTGTCCTACTTTTGCATGCAATCTGCGGCATGCTTCTGCATCCTCTCCCCCCGCCAATGTTCTCCACATCGACATATTTTCTCCACTCTACCTTCCACTTCATCTCAACTTTCCCTCTCTCTCTTGCATCCCCTGCCCATATCGACTCCTCTAGATCATCATCACAATTCTTCAGTTTCTCTGGCGGTTACTCCCACGTGTCCAACATCACTGGGTGTTATATTGAGATTCCTCAGCCTCTTTGGCAGTTGAGACTCTTTGTCTTCTCTGGCAGAGTCGAGCTTATCCTTTTTGTTTTAGTTACAGGCTTCAATGATCTTCCATCTGCCAATCGCCTATATGAATAGTCTTCATTCCACTGGAAGATGCCTTGAGACTCTTCATCTTCTATGGAGATCACACTGAGGCCTCTTCAAGTCCTCTGGTAGAGACCATCAGTCGTTTCTAGTAGTTACACTATGAAGTGAAACAATAGCCCTATGATTATATTCAAAATCAACTGCACCGTTGGATTGACTTCAGAGGCTCTTGCATTTACTTCTCCATTTCGCACTTCAACATTTTGGGATCACCATGGTGAAGATTTCATTACACTCCATGTCCTAATCCCCGAATCTCTGAAATGGAGCTTGGCTTCTATAACTCATCTCTCCAACTCTTGACAATGTGGCCATTAGTGGTGACCGAGTGCTTATCTATAGAGCGCTTTCGCGATTTTTCATTTCGACACTTCGGTGTTCCTGTGGTGAGGATTTCTTTATACTTCGTGTATCGATCCCCAAAACTCCAAAATTGAGCTTGGTTTCTCTAGCTGCTTCCTCCATCTTTCATCGATGTGACCAATGGTTGCGACCACAGGCTGACTAGGCTTAGACCAAAAAGGAGCTTAGTTGGACTAGCTTCGATCATTTTGGCATTTCACATCTCAGCCTTTTGTGATTTTGCATGTCACTAATTCCTGTTGTGAGGCATCTCGACTCTCCAAGTCGCGATCTTCGATATATCCTCCATGTCACAATTTTCCATTTCGGCATTTCGCGATTTCACATATCGCGAGTTCGAGAGGTTAGGGAACCCCGTTCCTTTGAATTTCCAGTTAGCGAAGTGACGATCTGTCGTCACATGTTGTATGGACCCAACGTTCCATATCTTGTCTCGAATTTGACACTTCACGGGTCTTCCTTGTGCCTGATTCGGGATTTCAGCGTTTTGCATTTCACCACTTCGGGACTCTTGTGATGAAGAGTCTCGTCACTTGACTCTTCCAACTCACGGTATCTGAAGCTTTGAAATGGATTCAGATCAATGGTCCACACTCTAGATGATTCTACAGTCTAGATCTCTTCGCGATTTCTCATATCGTGATTTTGGCAGTCTTCTTGTGAGTGTTCTTGATACCTCCAAGTCCCGGTATCCGAACCTCCAAAATGGAGTCAAATCAATGGTCCAAATCAAACCTTGATTTGATGGCTAAGATTATTTCATGATTTAGCATATCGCAATTTCACATTTCGCGACTTCGGGACTCCTGTAGTGAGAGTTCCTGATATCTCCATCTCCCGGTATCCGAAACGTCAAGATGGATTCGGATCAACACTTCGATCTTGCCGTTGGATCATCGATGTTGATCTTCCTTGCCTGCTTGTTTTCCATCAACTGAACAAGCACACTCTTGCACTGCATGCACCTCTGTACTATCTCTTCTGGTCTTCACGATCTTGCTCTGGTGCCCGCCTGGCACATTATACCTGTACTCCAGCCATCATCGCTTCTTTACTTGCCTGTCCCCTTGCCATCGTTGCTGCTGTTCTTGCCATAAATGACAAGCATACACTACCTATAAAACATGCCAACATAAGATACAAAAACCTCCCCGCTATCTGTCTGTATAGTGTTATGTCAACCGATGGAGTCTCCCCACCATCCTCAAGTTTGACTCCTAATAAGAAAGGAGTCAGAGAAGACTTGCACTCTGTCATGTGAAATCTCTCAAGGTGTTCTTGTGCATACTTGGCTAAGCCATTTTGATACCTAATGCATCCTGACTGATCTTGAGTCCAAGGAAGAAGTGTAGCGGACCCATGTCCATCATCAAAAACCTGTTAGGTAGAATCCTCTTGACTGCAGCAATCACTAAAGTCGAGCACCCAGTGATCAGTAAATCATCGACATACAGAACTAAAAGTAGAAGTGAATCAACCATCCTGAGAATGTAGACATTCGGGTCTAATTTACAATGTACAAAGTTCTATGACAACAAGTAGGAATCCATCTTGGCATACCATGCCCTCGGAGCCTGCTTGAAGCCATAAAGTGACTTCTTCAATCGACAGACCAAAGTTGATTCCTTCATAAATCCCTGGGGTTTCTCCATGTAGATCTCCTTAGAGATATCATCGTGAAGAAATACATTCTTCATGTCCATCTGATGGACTTCCCATCCCTTAGTTGTTGCAATGGCAAGTGCCAATTGTATGGAATCCATCTTCGCTACTGGAGAGAAGGTCTCATCATAGTCAATACCATGAACCTGCTGAAAGACTTTGGTGACAAGCCTAGATTTGTTTCTGTTGATCTGTCCATCCACTGCGCTCTTGTTCCTATAGACCCATCTGCATCTGACAAGTTTCCTCCCAGAAGGAAGGAGAACCAGATCCCAAGTCTAGTTCTTGATGAGGGATTTGTTCTCCTTTTGCATGGCGGATTCCCAAAAGGGATTTCCAGAAACCTCTCCATAAGACTGTGGATCTGAAGACTGAACCAAGAAAATATGCCTGGAAGGAAATGGTTCAGTGGTAGTGAGTGCAATAGGAGGCTCCTCAAAATCAGATCGAGTCCTCCTAGTATTGGCTGGATCACCAATGAGATCCCCTGCATTCTGAAGAGTAGTCTATGCCAACTTGGGCCTTTGCTCTGGCTCTTCAACTGCATTTGGATTCTTTGACTCTACATCTAACTATATTGACTCTGAATTTGAATCATCTGATTCTTTTGAATCAGAGCTCTCGTCTGAAGAAGGGTCGGCATGTGCATGCTCATCATCTTGGACAGGTGGAAGAGTGAAGGTGTCTGCATGTGGCTGTTGAGGTACATGCGATACACTTTCCTTGAATTGGACACTATGCTCAATGATGAGTTGATCCAAGGAAAGATAAATAAGCTGATATCCCTTCACACCATCGGGGTATCCAACAAAAATGCACTTAGTGCTTTGTGGATCAAGTGTGTTCCTCTTTTCAGAGGGAATTCGAGCCCATGCACATGAACTGAATATGCGAAAGTTGGTCACTTCCAGTTTGAGGCCGCTCCAAGCCTTGTAGGGGGTCTTATCCTTGACAGATCTATGGGGAAATCTATTTTGGATGTATGTTGCAAAATGAAGTTCTTCAGCCCATAGTCTCTGTGGTAGTGACTTTTCATGAAACATGCAAGATGCCATCTCCTTTAGAGATTGGTTTTTCCACTCAACAACTCCGTTTTGCTGTAGAGTATAGGGAACTGTGTGTTGCAACTGAATCCCTGCCTCATGGAAAATATTATGGATCTCATGATTTACATACTCTCCACCATTATTAGTTCGGAGGACTTTGATCTTCTTTCCAGACTGTGTCTCAACCAAGGCTTTGAAATCTTTGAGGTGTTGAAAGACCTCAGATTTTTGCCTGAGAAAGTAGATCCATGTAAAACGTGAGAAATCATCAACAAAAATGAGAACAAACCTTGATTTTCTAATTGATGGATGCGGAAAGGGAACCATGAGGTCACTGTGGATCAGATCTAAAAGTATGGAGGCTCTCTGAGACTTTCCCTTGTCAAATTTCTCTTGAAGGTGTTTCCCGAGAACACATCCCTCACACACTCCCTTGGAGAAATGGATGTCTGGTAGACCATTATTCAATATGTTCTTGCTAAGTTGTTGCATGTATCTAAAATTCAAATGTCCAAATATTTCGTGCCATATCCTACTACTTTCATTAGCATGAGTAAGCAGTAAAGCAGAATCAGGTTCAATGAATTCAAAAAATGTATACAATCTAGACTGATGATTTACCTCACCGGTAGCAACCCTAGAGTTGCTTTGTATGTCTCATATGTCCATGGAGTTTTGTGTGAATATGAATTTCTTTCTGGTGCCAGAATTCATCATCTGATAAACATAGAGAAGGTTGACAGAAAGCTTGGGAACATGCAACACATTCTCGAAGCTTCCGTTGGTGAGTTCAATCCTTCCTTTGCCAGTGACTTTGACAGAAGATTTGTCCCCCATCAGAATGGGAGGACCTTTGCATGCATCCAAAGAATAATATACTGCTTTTGAGGCAGCCATGTGATGTGATTCTCTTGAATCAACGATCCAAGCATCGAGAGAGGACTTGATGGCAGTTAAGGCATGGCTAGAATTGCCTTTCTTGGAATTCAGATATTCTGGCTTCTTCTTCTTGGCACCCTTGGGGATATGATCTCCAAGGTTGTTTTGCTGAAGTATTTGAGACATCATATCTATTTATTTTTGCATGCATGTAGATTCCGAATGGAATCCTTTGTGACAGTAGGTGCATTTCTCTCCTTTTCTTCCCTTTTCCCCTTTAGATCCGGAGGCATCAATGAAGGGTTTTGTGTACCCTTCCTACTTCGGATGTGCATTAGATTTCCATTTATTTTTATATTTAGATTTATGATATTTTTGGTTGCCATCATGCATAGTGAGTGCATGCGCCCCTGGGCCTTTGATTGTTCCCATGTTGATGAGCTTGGTTTTCTCTTGTGTCAAGGATTCGATAAAGTCCTAAAGAGAAGACATCTTCCAGGTGGCTCTGGAGGCGAATATGACAGTATGGAATGTGAATATGAATACAAATAATTCAGGACCAAGGTTGCAGAGAATGGTGAGAACCATTTGTTTCTCCTCCCTCTATTTATCAACGTCACAAGCTTTGAGTTGCAATAGTAAATCCTTGAATTTTGTAAAGAAATATTGGATATTTTCGAAGCTTTTTGGATCCAATGTGAGAAGCGCCACCTCCAGAATGTGTCCTCTCATCTCATCCTATTTTCCAAAGATCCCTTCCAAGATGGTCCAGACTTTATTGGGAGTCTTAGAGGAAGATATGTGAAAAAGGAGATCGGGAGAAATAAGACTGCAAATTGTTCTGAGTGCCTCATCCATGCAATTTAAATACTTGGATTTTTCTATGGCTGATGTTGGTTCTGTATCTGTATTCAAGGTTAACTTGTACAACCCTTTGGTTCATATATGTATGTCTATTTTCTCCTTCCAAGAACAATAGTTATAAGGTGTAAGAATGCATTCTTTTTGGAATTCCATCTTTCCGTTGTCTTCAATCTTTTGTACCTGCAAATTTTTTTGGTGTAGATTTTTCTTAGCAGTCCGTCGGCTCTGATACCATTTAAATGTGTTGAAACTACACAGAATATATCTAGCTAAACAATAACACACACATTTGCAGAGAGAATTGGAGAAAGAAGAAGAAGGAGAGAAAGAATATAAAGAATTCTAATTAACCGTTGTGAATAATGAATAATTTACACATGATATACTCTGTATAACTCAATGAGTTTGACTGGAGGATACCCAATGCACCATAGTGGTGGTATAGAGTGATATGGACACACACCAACAGTTATGGTAGTGAACTTCCACCTATTCTAGTCTCTCAGGAAGTTACGGGAGTGAACTGCCACCTAGTTGAGTTAACTAGTCAGCTAGTCTTCAGTTAATTGACTGAACAGAGAGGAGTAAGTAATTAACTCAGGGAATAAAGGATGATGCGCCACTTTGGTGATGATACTAAGGAAAGTTTTAATTAGCATGGTGATGATCCCAATGTTGAATGGTGATGATCCCAATGCAACATCTAAACTCAACTCAACTAGTCAAACTGAAGTGTCAACTGAAAGAGAATATTCTCTAGGTGGAATATTCTCCCCTAAAATATAGGAGATTGGATAATGACTAATTAGGACTAATAAACAAGGAATAACCTTAGGAAAAATAAATCGTAGGTGTGTGTGAAGTGGCTAAAACACTGTTGACAATTGCCTGGAGGTTTCTAGAATCATCTGCATAAATTTGGTTGTAGAAATATGGTAGAAATTCATCTCCATATCAAATGATCAATATATGAAAACAAACAAATCACAATAGATTATAATTTAGGGTGACATCAATAAATAAATAAAATAATAAAATAAATACAATAAATTTGGTTGTAGAAATATGGTAGAAATTCATCTCCATATCAAATGATCAATATATGAAAACAAACAAATCACAATAGATTATAATTTAGGGTGACATCAATAAATAAATAA
>JZKD02S1917346.1:512208-526462 GCA_000966675.3 Picea glauca
ACATTTTATGTATGATGCACATCTGATTATAGTTTGATTTGGATATATATATTATGTAAACATTCAACGCAAAGGCTCTTGTTTCTATATTACTCTCACCACTCTTTGCACACATCCACGCAACTAGTCTAACATCATAGGGGAACCATAGAACCCCCATCATTCACGACGCTTGCTAAACCTCCCTCCTATCTTAGGGGGAGTGTCTGGTCATGCCCACTGATCGACACCTCCTTCACACACTCCTGTGAGTGCTACTATTTTAGGATCAACATTGCTTGGTTCTACATTACTTGGGTCCTCTTCCCAAGGTCATCCGTTCACTCTCTCTCCTTTACACAGAAGCGGGGGACCCACTTTCTCTCAAGGAGGAAGCACCAACCCACATAGCCCCCCTCAAGGGTCAGGTTCACAACACACCATGGCCGGAGCTAATCCTCCCCCCCCACTGCAGATTCCATATTTGGCCTCTCTCAACATACCGGATCTCAGCAAACTCACCAATGATCCTATATTGCATGATCCCACATGGCCTGCAATGCCAACCAAACTACCTTCAGACATACCAAAGTTTCAAGGAAAGGTAGGCGATGACCCTGCCAACCATGTCATGACCTTTCACCTATGGTGCTCCTCCAATAGCATTATGGATGATTCCATCAGACTGCGATTATTTCAATGCACACTCACTGGCCCATCGACTAAATGGTATGTCGAAGAAAAATCAGGGTCCCACACAACTTTTGAGTCATTGGCCAAAGCATTCTTGACCTTCTTCCAATTACCCATCCGCCACGACAATGGTCTCGAACTACTTTCTAATTTCAAACAAACCTCAGCCACACACATCGCTGACCACATTCACGAGTGGCATAGGCGACATAGTTTGTGCAAAGAAGAAACCACCAAGCAATAGTGTCTCGACTGGTTTCTTAGATCACTTGTCTCTCTCCTCAGTAAGGATGTAGCTTCCACCTTCCCTTAATCTGAAGAGGAAGCCATTAGTAAGGCCCAACAATATGACCTCATCTATGCATAGTCAGGGAACTTATACATTGTACTTCCTGATCTTCCAAAACCCATGCCATTTGGCCAAGACAAACCTGGGATGTCTCACTCAGCAGACAGACTGATTGGTGCCACCACTCACCACGGTCCACAACCCCAACCACCACTGCTGTATGGAACACCTCAATAACCGCCGACATACAGGGGCACTTCTTATTACCCCCCACCCCCTTATCAACAACCATACCCTGTTGCTATAGCTCCACCCATCAGTGGACCACTACCGGCACCTCCCATACATCCACCTATTCCAACAAATAGTGGTACTCCCTCAAACTCGGATTATAGTACTAGAGAAAGAACTATGCCTTCCTATGTAACTTATGGATCGATACCTCCACAAAATCCATGCTTCCCATTTCCTGGTCCTCCACAACCCATGGCTCCCCCACATCCTCATGCGGGGGTGAATTTTGTTCAACCCTCTGTTGTTCAACAATATCAAAGTTTTGAACAGTTGAATACAGCCAATCCAACCCATCCCTCGAACAATGCCAAGAAGAAAGGATGGAACAGGAATAACAACAACCCAGGTCAAGGCGGGAATCAACCCCCACAACACCAACCCACTGGGGGAAACCAGAACTAAGGGAACCAAAACCCCCAAGGGGGCAATAATAATAAACGCCAAGGAAAAAATAACAACAATGTTAAAACCATCTTCCCTTGTGCCCTTTGTGGTGAGTTCGGCCATTAAACTCATCATTTCCCCCAGATCGCAGATTTCAAATGGTTGAAAGACTCTGGTAGTCTTCCCCATTCTCCCGCACTGCCTGCCCCTCAGCAGGCACCACAAAAATATGTGCAACAACCCCCTCCCGCCATGCTACAAAATCCTATTCCACATCAAGATGTGATAAACACCCAACAGGACACACAACATACCCTACCTCAATTAGGATAATACCTCAACCCCAACAGTCCAGCAGATCGTACAATTCTCCTCACAAGTGAGGAAGAAATCCTTCAGCAAACACGTAACCGTCAGTATCAAACACCCTCTGAGTCTCCTCCCATCCCTCCAGAGACAAACTCTACACCGACGGGACCCCCGTCGGTGATCCCTCGCCCTTCCGCTGAACCACTGATTCGCATTCCTCACATCCCATTGCGCAGGAATGTCCACAACCCATAGGCTAGGGCAACTCATAACTATAGTTTGGTAGACGACTTAGCACAATCCTCGACTGCCATGTCAGTATTGTAGGTCCTCTAGACTTGTCCTACTCAACGGAAATCATTACTTTCCGCCTTGGGGGCAGTCGACCCTGCAGATACCTGACTCATCACCTTTGATATTGACAGCGGAGAACCTCGTCTTCCTACCTTGATCGCTTTTCAAATACCAGTGAAAATACGGAACATCACAGTTCATCGGTGTATCATTGATGAAGGTGCATCTACATGCATTATGTCCAAAATAGTATGGTAGAAGATTGGTTCCCCCGGACTCATTCCCTCTGCCATCACCTTACGAGCTTATGACAGATGACCATCCTCTCTTGAAGGGCTCTTCCAAAATGTCCCCATCGAACTCGGGGGCAAGACTATTCTCATCGATATCGAAGTTATCGACACCCCTCTCGGTTATAATATCTTGTTCGGTCGTAGCTACATGTACGCTATGAAGGCAGTGGCATCTTCCATCTTTCAGAAAATGATGTTCCCTCACAATGGGAAGATCGTTACTATTGACCAAATCTCACATTATGAGCCTAACCCATCTTCCAACATCGATAACATTCTTCCTCTCATCCACACAAGCCACGACGCATATCCACTCGTCGAGATGGGTCCTGGGATTTTTAAAGATCCATCCTTGTTAGGGACGTACCATGGAGCACCACCACTCCTTCATCTTGCTAATCAAGTATGTGTCATATCATCTAAGGGAACTCACACAGAGGATACCCTTCCTCCTACAGAGGCTTCTATCATCTTTGATGTCCCACTTGTCGCAGAACCCCCTCCTCAAGAACCTCCTGCACACTCATCGATCCCACCAGTCCACGATTCCACCTCTCCCCAAGGACATATCCTAGTTTGGGAGACAGTGCCCCAAGCCATCACTCAAATTCCTTTCTTTTACCCTCCACCAGGTATCGAAGTTTTTCAGGTAGCCACAATGCTCACACTACCTAATATGGTGTTAGCAATCCCCATTTGGTATTTACACCCACCAGAGATGGTCCCTCGACCATCCCTTCCCCCCAAAAAAGAAGGAATGCCCATGACGATTCCCATTCTTAATCCAACCACACCCTCACTCACTAACCCCCCTGCCATAGCTGGGGGCAGGAGAAAGAAGGATCCCACAGCCTCACTTCCTCCCTACATCCCACCACCTTGCACGCTATGTGAAAAAGAGGGACACCAAACCAACAACTATCCATCACTACTAGAATTATGGAATTTGATCCCACTCAATCACACTCCCCCAACACCCACCACTACTGTTAGTCCCGCCACTACCACCCCCCCTTCCAGTAGTAAAGGGTTGCGGACCAAATACTCTTGTGCTATATGTTCAAAGTATGTCCATTATACCCATCATTGCCTAGCACTACCACGCTTTAGGCAGACAATAGCCGCAGTACGCTAGAACTTCCAGAGCAATCCCAGTCTTGCTACGTCCTCCTCAACAAATATCACTGACATCTACTATGTCACCACTTCAGTCAATGAACATATGAGATGCCCTTTCTCTCTCTGCGATTCATTAGCTCATTTCACATACCAGTGTCCTATGATCCTTGAATACAGGCAATGCCAATTGACTCTGCTTCACCAACCCGCAGAGGCAATAATTGACATTACCTCATCACTAGAGGATCTTCATGTCATTTCTCCCAAGCCCAAGGCCCTCCCAATGCCTCCATGGTTCTTAGATGACTTATCTGAGGATTCACCCCTCAACCCCCCCAACTCTCCTGCTCATTCCCCTACAGACATTTTACACCCAACCACCATGGGTACCCATTAGTACTTCAATATATGGTTTATGTCGAGTGAACCCTCACCATCTCCTAACAATGTTCCCCCTGCTTCTTCACCAGGGGGAAACCACATGACCACTGTAACCGATATCTCTCCTCACGACCCCTTGTATTCCCATCACTTCCAATGCGACGAAGAAATACTCGAAGAGTTAAACCACCCAAACCCTCCCTGGGATGTGCTACACCATCGCGCACTCTTCTATCCACAGAAAGCCTCCATGCCTCCTAACCAAAACCCCATTTACGCGGTCGAAACCAAGGATTTTATCCCATCAGGGCCTATCGACTGGTTCAAAAACCCCATTCCTGCCCCCAATGCTTTTGAAGAAGGAAATATGGCCAACATTTCCCCCACCATTAAAATCAACATTTCCATTAAGAATGGCATCGTCGAGGAAATCACCATTGGAGTTTCTTGCACTCCTCAGGAAATCACCGCATATAAAGCCCTCTTCCAAGAATATAGGGATATTTTCGCCTGCTCATACATGGAAATGCCTGGCCTCGATCCCTCTATTGTTGAACATCGCATCAACACCTGGCCCGACATTACACCCATTCGCCAAAAACAATGACCGCTACACCCATCCAAAGCCATGGCTATCAAAGCAGAAATTGACAAATTACGCGCTGCCGGTTTCATTTACCCCATCGCTTATACCTCATGGGTTTCCAACCCTTTACCCGTTAACAAAAAATAGGGCACTATCCGTGTTTTCACAGAATTTCGCGATCTCAATCACGCATGTCCCAAAGACAACTTTCCAATGCCTTTCATCGATCAAATTATCGATGACTGCGATGGCCATGAGGCTCTCTCCTTTATGGACGGATTCTCTGGTTATAATCAAATTCAAATTAACCCTACTGATCAGTATAAAACCGCATTCACTACCTCTTGGGGTACTTTTTCATATTGTGTCATGCCTTTTGGCTTAAAGAATGCTGGCGCAACTTTCCAGCGGGCGAGATGACATACATATTTCACGATCTGGCTCATATCATCCTTTCCTACTTGGACGATCTCACAGCTCGATCCAAGAAACGCACCTAGCATCTCGATGATTTATGAATCATCTTTCAACGGTGTCGTCAGTACAACATCCACTTGAATCCTCTCAAGTGTGTGTTATGTGTCACCGCAGGGTGCCTCCTCGATTTTATTGTTTCCCAAAGAGGTATTACGGTGGACCCCCTCAAAGTCCAAGCTATCACCGAAATTCCACCTCCCCAGAATTTACGACAACTTCAGAGTCTACAAGGCAAAGCTAACTTTCTTAGACGCTTTGTCCCAGACTATGCCATATGTGCACACGATTTCCTTCGCTTACTACATCACGACATCCCATTTCACTGGGACGACCACGCCCAATATTCATTTGACGATCTTAAAACAACACTTTCAAATGCACCTTTAATTAGTGCACCTAACTATAATCGCGACTATATCCTCTACATATCAGCATCAGTTGTATCAGTAGCCGGCATCCTCGTCCAGCTAGGTGATGACAATCATGAACATGTCTTTTATTATGTTAGTAAAAACCTCTCAGGGCCACCCTTGAAGTATAAACACAAATAAAAACTTGCTCTTGCAGTCGTCCTCATAGTCCAGAAACTGCGCCACTACATTCTGCTTCGCACAACAAAGGTCGTCGCAAATTCCAACCCTATGCAGTACTTGCTCAGTCGTCGGCAAGTTAATGGAAAATTTTCTCGATGGATCATTATCCTTCAGGAGTACGACCTCGAGTTCTCAACACCTAAAAGTAATAAGGGCTTCGTTCTCGCCGAACTTGTCACGGCCCTCCCCTCTGACACCACCAGTGCCCCTATCACCACCGACTTTCCCAATGAACATATCTTTTACATCACTTCAGATGATCCTTGGTACAACGAACTCCTCATCTATCTCTGCACTCAAAAGTTCAGTAACCACCTTTCACGAGACAATCATCATTGTATTCACCATCAGGCCCCCCGCTACCTCCTCATCGGAGACATCCTATACCGGCGGGGCGTCGACACCATTCTTCGTCGATGCCTGACTATTGACGAGGCCGATAGAGTATTAAACGACTTCCACAACGGTGCATGTGGGGGCCATCTTTCGGGCATATCCACTGCTCAAAAGATTATCCGAGCCGGTTACTTTTGGCTTACCTTGTTTCATGATTGCATTCATGCCGTGAAACGATGTGAGCAATGTCAGCTCTACGCCAATAAAGCCTGAGCTCCCCCACTCTTCTCCACCCTGTCATTACTGCCGGCCCTTTTTGTAAATGGGGCATTGACTTCATGACTTGTAATCCCCCCTCCAACAATGGTCACAAATACATCATTGTCGTCGTGGATTACTTCCCCAAATGGGCAGAAGCTATGCCCACTTTCAACAACACCGCTGACACTGCAATGCATTTTTTCTTTAACCATGTCATATCCCGCTTTGGAGTACCCCTCCAACTCATTTCCGATCATGGGAATCACTTCAAGAATGAGATCTTCGTCAAACTCTCATCTCGGTTAGGATTCTCTCACGAGTTTGCCTCTCCATATTACCCTCAGTCTAACGGACAAGTTGAAGCAGTTAACAAAGTCCTCAAGACCATGTTACAATGCACAGTTAATAAACATAAAACTGATTGGCATCATATGTTATTTTCTGCACTATGGTCTTACCGAACGACTGTGAAAATAGCTACTAGTTTCACACCATTTCATTTAGTCCATGGGGTTGAGGCCACTCTTCCCATTGAGTGAGAAATTCCCACCTTACGCACCGCAATTGAGATATTACCCGACACTGCTACAATGGAGCAGTGCTTGCTGAACTTGGAGTCTCTGGATGAAGATCGTCGATCTTCCTTACAGAACAATGAGGCAGCTAAAAAAAGATCCAAGGCTACCTTTGATCACCATGTCAACCTTTACTTATTTCATGAAGGCGACCTCGTCCTAGCTTACGATATTGCTCTTGATACCTTTGGCCACGACAAATTTGAGTCACTCTGGCATGGCCCATACATTATCCAACATTTTCTCACCAAAGGCGCATACATCCTAGCCTCCCCCGGAGGCCTCTCTCTCAAAGAACCCATCAACAGGTTATATCTCAAGAATTTTTACGCATAAATGTAGTCATTCTACTTTAGGCTTTTTCTTTTCTAGTGTTTTTAATCTTTTTTCCTTCCCTCACATCTAAACTATCCGTTGTGCTATTGACAGATGCTTCCTCCACCAGCCTACCACATCGGTTATGCTGACGGTGCTAGCCGTTGGACACAAAATCTCACTTCGGTTGCTTGGGCTCTCTACACCCCCTCACATGAAATGCTCCATTCGAGCGGCATATGTTTGGGATCAGCAACCAACAACCAAGCCGAATACACCACCATCATTGGCCTCCTAGACGATGCCCAACATCATCGTATTCGTCACCTTAGTGTCCTCCTCGACTCTCAACTAGTCGTACTCTAGCTCAACAATGTGTACCGCATCCGTGATCCTTGCCTCTTTCACAAATACCTGCAGGTTAGGCTTTTATATCGACATTTTGATTCCATTACATTTACACATAGTCCAAGACAATTGAATCAAATTACAGATAACCCAGCTAACATAGTGTTATATTAGCATATATCCCATCAAGCTACCTCTACACATACATAAACATATAACACAAACCTGTCATAGCATATATATAGAATAGACGTCATCAAAACATTAACCAAAAACATGTAAACACCATGTAGATCTCAAAAAGTATACTCATGTATATATAAAGGTCCATAGTGCCATCCGAATGTTTACATACAAAAAAATACAAGTATTTACAGGCCAATGCAACACCTCTGTACAAAATGGGCTCACCAGCCTATATACAAAAAATATATGTACATCACTGCCTAAGAGAACCACTCATGGTGCCTCTAGAGCACCACCACCTGCTCCTCCCTCAGGTGGTGGCGGCCCACCACCTATTTCCCCAGGAGGTGGTGGTCCCCCCCCTACCAGCCCTTCCTGCCTTGGCGGCAATCGTCCGGTCGTCAACGCAGCAGACACTGCTACTTGTCGTACTATGGCCCACCATGGTGGCAGCACCCCCACACACTACTCCAGGAATGCCTCGTTCTGGATGTGAGACCATATGCTCTTAGGCACCTCCTGTAACACCGTCTCCAGATGACGACGTATATCCTCAAAGTTCGCTCTGACAGTCACCGGAGGAGTGTGTGATGGCCCAGCACCAGGGTCATAAAACTGGCGCCTCCTCGCTACCCTCTCTGGCTCAGCTGGTCGCACTGTGATGTCCTCACGCCGATGTCTCTCTCCCCGCGACGGTCTTTCCGACGCTCTCTGCAACTCCACCTCGCACCCGCGAGGTGCCACATCTGCACATTCAAACAAACACCAGATAGTATCAGCATCTATATCATATACATAATGCATGCTATCTCAAAAAACAAAAAAAATACATATCAACATCCTCAAATCCACATACCTCGGTGGTCAAAGACCTCCCCTGGAGGTAGTACCATGTCCGGATCATCCTGGAAGTCAACCCTGGCATAGGGGTACCATAGTATCACCTGCGCCATCTGCCGCTAGACCTGTACCACCTCTGCAGTAAAGAAGTGGCCACCCTCTCCCCTCCCATGGAACAATAACACGGTTGACCACCGCCTCAGTTGCAGCTCTCGGACCCCAGGCGCACCTAATAAAATCCTAGGGTGCAGCATCGACACCCTCTCCAGAAACAAGGCCACCAGGATGGACCCGAAGGAAAAATCCCCCGTGTCTGTGGACCGACAGTGGTCCAACTGCCCCACCATCCTCGCATGTAGCATAAGCCCCCAGGCGAACTACTCATTGGCTAGCACTCTCCCCATCACCAACAACTGGACCCCACTGATCCGCTGGGTCGCCACTGACCCATATACTCTCACAATCATCGCTGCTATACAACGATGCACCAGGGCATCTATCGACCCAATGCTCACAACCGTCTCAGACATAAAGTTCTGACCTGAATAGTATCTCCGGCCAACTGTTTCTAGGGTCAGGTCCCTCGGTAGCACCGACTCCGCTGGTAGGGGCACACCCCGAAACGGTAGCCCAATCAAGAAGTACACATCCTCCACCGTAGTGAATGGGATCTGCTCTCCTCGCACAAGGAAGCAGTGCAGCTCCGGACTCCACATTTGGATCAAGAACTGCAGGAGATACTCTTGCACCCGTATCAATGGGCACTCAAAGAAATATAGCAACCCACAGGTTGCCAAGGTCGCTCGCACGCCTAGCTCCTCAATAGCCACGACGTCTCGTTGCTGAGATCAATCTCGCTCTTGCCAACCCACTGGCATCATGCAAACTTTCCACCTACAGCCACAACAAAGAGTCTTATATCAGCCCACGAGACCATCAACAACATCACAAAGATCAATTTTACACCCATCAGCCTTGCCTCTAAGGTGCGGTTGTTTCAACCCATAGGCACGCACACATGCGCGCCTGTTCACTACATAGGCACGCACGTATGCGCACCTGTTAGCATCACAGGTACGCACATATGCACACCTGTTAGCTTCATAGGAGCACTCTCAGATGTGCTTATTACCTACACAGGCGTGCTCTTAGGTGCACCTGTTACCTACATAGGCGCGCACTGGTGCGTGCCTGTCCACACCACAGCCGTGCACAAATGCATAGCTCTACAGCCAACAGGCACGCACATAGTGCGCGCTTTTAATTCCCTCACCAACGCCCCCATGTGAATATATCCGGTGGGCAGGCGTGCACGTGTGCGCACCTACTTCTGAATCGCCCGCGCACGAGGGGACCACATCCACAAAATCCCTCTGTACGGCCCTCCATACAGCCCCTGCCCAAAAAATGAAATCCTATTTCTATGCAGGATGATCAGACACTAACCTGACGCTCGCTAATCGCCAATCAGATGCCTCGTCCTCTTCGAATCTCCAAATCTCCTCTGAAAATTGCTCGTCCAGTCACTATTGCAGCAGGTACAAATGAGGTGGCAATGTGGGCCCTACAGCTATATATAGGCCTTTTTTCCAAACTTCCACTCACTATTCCGGGAGCCCATGGTGTCTGTTTCTCAATCCATCTTCAGCCACAGGATCAGCATCCCATCATCTACATCACAGCCATCCCTGGGCCTCTTTTCATCCTGAGCCCCTGGGGCACCATTTTTTTCATAGCCTGGTCAGGTACGCATGCACATTTTCACACTTATCAAATACATGCTCATATCTTCGATTCTCTTCAGATATTGTTCACATTGGGTATTTGGTTTTCATGTGTGTAGGTACTTGATCATCATACATTGTCACAACCCCTTCAGGTATATACTCAGCACTGACATGTATTCTTTCCCTCTGTATTGCACTTACATTTCCAGTCATACCCTCTGACATTTTCCTCTAGGATCCCCATTCCCGGCTTTGCAGTACCCTCACCTCCATTTGCATTTTTGGTACTGTTACCCGGTAGCATTCTTACCCACATGAGTTGTCCCATTCATAACACCTTTTGACACTTCTGGCACTCATGCTGTTTTCCAAAACCCTTTAGGGATGGGAGTCCCGATAGTCTTTCATCATGTCGCGAATCAACCACATACTCCTTCTCCTCATTTTGCTAGCTTTCCCACACAGATTCCCAGATCATCTCTTCACGGTTCTTATTTTTTACTGCACCTCCATAGTATCATAAACCCTACATTTCATCCACAATTAGTTTGCTCATCTACAAATCTCCCTTCATTTCACCTACCTCATAGAGAAACTCACTGATGGGGCCCCCACCCTTCATCAGTTTTCTGAGCAAATTATGCCCTACATGGGCCACCCATATCACATTGGGGCACCTGTTTCTATATTTGTACATTTCTCCCCAATTATTCGTTATTTATTGTACAAACGTCTTTATTTTCAGTCATTACATTACCTTTTTTGTCGTCACCTTGCGACTTGCTTCCCTCTTTTTGGCCAGCCGCAACCCATGTCACCCTTGGTTGGAGCACTACTTCTCATCTACCCTTGTCGACATAGTCCATATATTTAGAGTACCCCACATGTCACTTACCTCTTCCCTTTGAATTTATTCACCTTGTCTTGCCTCTGGCACAACTTATCCTCGGTCTTGTCGTCCCCCTAACACTCGACCTCGTTGAACGGTTGCAGCCACTTTTTATCTCACACATACTCCAACCAAGGGAAGTCTTGAGTCTTCCCACATCTTGAATTCATCCATTTACCTCTGCCACTTCCTCACCTCAGTAAATTTCACGAAGCCATTTGCTTCTGGGAGTTGCATTCCCCTTTTTGTTGACATCAACACAGTTTTCCAGAAGGGCGAAAGTATCTTGATTCTCATTCTCCACTCAATGAGAGATCTCGGACAGCACAAGGTGAAACACCATTGCTCCCTGCTGTCGTTGACCCCGATGACATTCAACGCCAACACTTTCTCATGTTATGGTGGGTCTTACTTTGCGACTATTGCAGTTATTTCTCTCATTTTCCAAAGACCTCTGAACTTGGCTGGGCTATCAATGCCCACATAATTGCTGCTACTTATTTCCACGATCACTGCCTACTATTCAGAGTATGTTCATTTGCAGAATTGTCTTCTGCCTTTATCATGACCACCCTCGACGGCACTGTAGTTGTTTACACCAACACTTCAGTCATCTTTTTTTCAAGAGTTACATGAAACGAGCACGGGGCATGCCCACCTCGTTTGTACACAGTTTTCTATTTTACACACCTCATAGAAGGTCGGGTCCTACCGGTTCCTTTTTCCCTCCAACGGATCGCTCTGGACGATCCCACTATTTCTCTCTCTTACAACAACATTCTCAGTAGAAGAAACATTGATGGATTTCAACTATACGTATGCTCCTAACCTCATCCATCAGGGGGCATCTGTTATCACTGAAATTTCGTCCACACATGGTTACAAGAACTCAGCATCGTCAAACAATGATGAAGTCATTCATGGACCTGAAGTAATACCATAACATTCAAAAAATGTCAAAAACTATACAAAGTAGTGAAAAATTGAAGAGCGCTATGCAGACATTGGGCGCGCACGTGCATGCGCGTAACAGAAATGCAAAAATCATGCACAGGCACATGATGCGCGACTGTTATCGTAAAAATTCATGCACCTACTAAACGACACATTTATGAGAGTGGTCGGCCTCACACCCACTTATGGTTCATCTCCCAAGACGATTTGACCCTCAAATCTGGACTGGATCCGACTGGTGGGCTGGTCAAAGACCTAGGAATTCCCTAAATGGCCTCTTTTCACACTACAAAGCAGTTAAACAATAACCCAAATAAATGCTATAAAAATCCATGGATGCACCTCATTTTCTCAAGGAATTCAAAGTAATGTTATGCTGCCTCTATTGTCTTGAGGACTCCATCCTTAGCAAGAGCATATTGACAACATTACATTGGACAATCCACCTCACCCATTGAGTGGATTTGTAAAGAGTTCTTTCATCACCATTTTCCATTTTTCTTTATTGTAAGAAGAGATAGCTAGTGGGGGTCCAAGAGCCCTCCCTTGGAGGAAGAAGAGACTCATAGTCCCCTTTCTTCTTGGTGCTTTGTTTTCACTAATAGATCAGCCTCAAACATTGGTGACATGGGTCTTATGGTTCTTTTTGTTTCTATGTCCCTATGCTCATGAATTTAGTTTTTATTGCATCTCTTAGTTTAATTCTTAATTGTAGTTTTTATTTTCTTTCCCTAACTCTTTTTTCTACAGCTATCCTGCTCAGCAGACCCAACCGAGCTTGCAAGCACCTCTATTTTTCTCACCAAGGTGACGAAAGAGGCGCAACAATCTACATAAATTTGGTTTTAGAAATATCATAGAAATACATCTCCATATAAAATGATCACTATTTGAAAAAAAACAAATCACAACATATTATAATTTATGGTTACATCACTAAATAAATAAATTAATAAAATAAAATAAATTTACATAAATATATATCAAAACTATACAAAATATTTTCACATCAATTAATGTACAGATAGAAAACTTAATTAATTACTAGATATCATGATTTAAATCCTATAATGTTGGGATAATGTTCATATCCATTCCTTGAGCAATTTTCAATTTCTATTTTATCTTTGTTCATACAAAATTTTTAAAATTAAACCTTTTTGTGAATTATTTAACAACGTCAAAATGTTCAACTAACAAATTAATGTTTTGAAGACAAACAAAGAAAAAACTAGCAAAAGATTATAATAATCCTCATTTCAAACAATTCGAGTTGCAAAATGAATTCAAAGAAGTTTGTCTGAGTATGTGCACCACGTTGAATATCCAAAGAATAAAAAGATTCAAATAATCCAAAGAATCGATCAAAGCACACCACACCAAAAGTCACATAAAGAAAATTAACAAATCATCTTCTTCAAACCAAACAAGACAAAATCAAAACATAATGAAAAAAAATGTTTTTTCCAAGATTGAATGGAGTTGGGTATTACATAACGGGAAAAATCAGGGGAGGAACCCTAGCACGCAGCCCATGCGACCTGTACTCCGCCTGTTACCGCGACCTCTCGAACCACGATTCTCCTCAGCCAAACTTCAACCTCCTCGGCGCTGATCCGCAGACATGACAGCAACGGAGGGGGGGAAACCCCCCTCATACAGTAGCGTAGCAGCCAACGACAAAGCCGGAACCAGGGCACGRCGTCYAGCGTTCGAGCCGCCGCCGCAACTCAGGGAGCARCTGCTCGCCAATGAACAGGRACTGCAACAAGACATGGAAACRRAAGCTGGMACTTCCGTCCCCAAACCACTTCGCCRCTGGGAACCGRGAAAATGCATCCCACAAACRGAAAAAKCACCCCGCTATCACATAAGCTYGACYAGGGTAGKTGAACATAAACAGTTCATGCAAGAACATGCACTCATTGGCAAATTTCTGGGACTCTGGCCTTCCGAAAGGGAACTGCTAAAATGGATAAAACATTGGTGGAACCCTAAGGGGGACTACGATGTCCAACTTAGCTCAAAAGGGTTCTTCACCATCATACTCTACAATCTTGAGGACAAAGACCGCATATTTGAAAACGGCCCCTACTTCTTCAACTCAGCAGGGCTCTTTCTGAGGTACTGGA
>JZKD02S1917346.1:600904-614574 GCA_000966675.3 Picea glauca
CCTGTAGTGTTTCTCCTCCCGATTCCAATGAGCTATTACACTGAGAGGTTCCTCCAAGTAATGTGCCCCAAATTCCCTCTTCAGTGATTTTAATTAACTTATAGCTCAAAATAGTTAAAATCATGGAAATCGTCGGAATGGAATGAAATGAAAGCCAACCTGTGCGGAATGGATCATAATGATGGAATATGATGATAAATGCCAACTAGACCCCACAATACCTCTCAAATACCCATGTACTCGCTATAACATCCATCTGGCTACTCTAGTCATCATAAGTCTCTGCCCTGTGATGATGTCCCAAAGTGGGGACATTACATGGTCAGACCTTTACAGAATTTAATTAAGAAAGACACACAATATCATTGGGGACCCTTAGAAAATAAATCTTTTAATTCAATAAAAAAAGCCATAATAGATGCTCCTTCTCTCATGAGCCCCTACTTTTCGCAAGACTTCACGCTATACACTTTTGCTTATGAACGCTCCTACGCTGCCATCCTAAGTCAAAAGAACGCTGAAAACAATGAAGTACCCATTGCCTTTATGAGATCTGCTTTCAAAGGCGCTAAACTTAATTACCCAGCAGTAGATCAACAAGCCTACGCTATTTTTAAAGCAGTTGAGCACTTCCAATCTTATCTTTTGAAATCTAGGACGAAAATTATTGTCCCTTACCCAGCCGTCAGAAATCTGTTAGTGCAAAAAGAACTAGGCGAAAAGAGGGTGAACTGGGTCACTTCCTTACAGGAGTATGACATAGAAATCACCCTAGCTCAAATAGTGAGAGGCCAAGGGCTGTGTAAGTTAGTTGTTGATTCAGCTGTAGGACAACATGAAGAAAACAATATGTCAAACCTAGGACAACACAATCAAAAGGCAATCTATTGTGCACAAAAATCTGTCAGTCCCTGGTATGACGATATAAAATTTTGTCTTGAACATGGTTCAGCCCCCCGTCACCTATATCCCACTAAAAGAAGAGAGTTAAGATTAAAATCTGCCTCCTTTAATTTGATTAATGGTATTCTGTTTTGCCAAAATTTTGATGGAGTACTAATGCGTTGTCTTGACAAAGATGAAGCAGAAAAAGTCTTACTAGAATTGCATGCAGGAGAAGCTGGTGGGCATTTTGGTGGTGACACCACTGCCCATAAAGTTTTGAGAGCTGGTTATTACTAGCCCACACTTTTTAGAGACACCCATGCCTTGTGCTGCAAGTGTATTATTTGTCAAAAAGCATCTGGGCGCATACATAAACCAACCTTTCCTTTACAGCCTGTCTCAGTAGACTCCCCTTTTCAGCAGTGGGGCATTGATATTATAGGTCCAATCAATCCTCCATCCTCACAGTATCATAATTTTATCATAACAACCATAGATTACTTCACCAGGTGGTCTGAAGCTGTCGCATTAAGAACTTTGAATACCAGTCAGGTAATTGCCGTTTTAAATTCGAATATTATTACTCATTTTGGTATCCCTGACTATTTAGTATTCAATAACGCTTCTTACTTTTCGTCTCTTGAGATGAGCGAATTCGCTCTAGAAAAAGGAATTAAATTGAAGTATTTTGTCAGTTACTATTCTCAGGGCAATGGATTGGCAGAATCAACAAATAAGAATCTAATTAAAATCATCAAGAGAACGGTATCTGAGAATCACAAAAAATGGCATAATGCACTCTTAAACACAATCTGGGCTGATAGGGTAACACCAAAGACTGATGTAGGTAACTCTCCCTTCTTTCTCATCTATGGCAAAGAATCAATTCTGCCACCACACATTCTTCTTCCCTCACTACAGCTATCACAAAAAATACAAGAGGAAGACTGTCCCCCTTTGGAGAACCGAATTAATGCTTTAATGAAACTAGAAGAGGTAAGAGCCCAAGCTAAACGTAAGTTAGATCATCATCAACTAGTGATCAAAAGCTGGTTTGATTCTAACTTTGCCTCTGATAGGAACTTCGAAGTAGGTGACCTTGTCTTGAAATGGGACAAACCACATGAGGGAAAGGAAGAACACATGAAGTTTCAAAACTTATGGCTTGGACCATTTTTAATTGCTGAGAAATTGGGTCCCAGCTCTTTCTGATTACAGAATCTAGAGGGATAGCCAGACACCTATCCAATGAATGGACAAGCTCTGAAAAAGTATTTTGCTTAATGACAACCCTGTGTATACTATGTAAATATTTTTCTTTTGTTTTCTTTTCTTTTATTGTTTTGGTTTTTATTTTTCCCTCGCGCTTATCAGTTTTTGGCTTTGGAAATACACATGCCTGCATTTTGAACTGTTCAGACGAAGAAAACAAAAAATTCTTTCACTCAAATGACTGCTGAAAATTTGTCTAAACATCAATTATAATGTGCTTCTAAAATTTACATCTGTGTTGAGAAAAAACTGTTGTTTGAAAGAAGTTAATTGATTTCTATCTCTGAGAGAAGCTTGTCACGATCATCCATTATCTTCTTTCGCTGTCTCTGTTCCTTAAGGTAATAACTCAGAAGATGTCTCCCTGCTTTCGAAGGTCAGTTTTGTAAACAAACCATCTCTATATCTTAATGAAGGACAGTTTAAAAAATTCTTTCAAGGTCTGAAAAAATATGTCAAAATATCATAATTTTCAGCGTCACCCCGCTCAGTTATACAACTTTAAAAACCAATTAAATCATAAAAGAGTTGTGGGAAGTGCTTGTAAAATCGTCGGGATGCTGAACAGGTCTGATGGAAGTGGGTAAATGCATGCATGACACCAAGACAACTTCGTCGGGGTACTGAACAGGCCCGCTGGCAATGAAGCAATGTTAGGTATATGAAAATTCATAAATATGAAATATTTTGACCTTAAAATGTCCTTTATTCTGATCTGGAACTTCTTGGTAGGATACAAATATCAGAGTGGGTTAAATGGAAACCCTGTCGAGGCTATGGACGCCTGCTGGCAATAGTGGCTCTGTCAACAGTATTGGAGATTTTATCTGTAATATCGTGGCTCGCTTGTCTTAAGACTGTTATCATTTTTCATCCTTTAAGCACTGCTGGAATATTTGATTAATAATGATGTTTAAACAATTTTCTGGTTGTTTTTGAGTTAAAATTATTCTCATTATCATAATCTGAATTTGTTCTTTTGGCAGAGATAACTGCTTCTACCAGTGTGTCGCCATTGTTGGCAGCCATTTCATATTTTTATCCTATCTTTATAAGCTGCCTACACAAGTGTTCTGGAACCCTTGATTATCATCGCAATCTTTTGAATAAAACAACACTATTATTTTGTGCATTTTCACACCTGCCTTTTGTTCTTGTTTTCACAACTGCAAGCGTGAAAACTTTGAGTTCGAAGTCATGTCGATGGCATTAAAATCGTCACTGGATCATAATGGTTACTCTTGTCTATGTGTTTATTGCATTTCCAATTCAATTATGTTCACACAGTTGGCAAGACACCAAAACCTTTGCTCATTTGGCATTTTTTGTTGTTGTTAATATGACTTCATTTTTATAAGATTGTGATGGTATTCTAATGATTGTGATTGAGTCCTTGATTCGATGATGGTTCGATGTTCTATTTTTTTTGATCAAATTCAATGTTTTCATAACAACATGTTAACATTGTGATTAGACCCTTAGTGCAATGGTTTCATACAAAGCTTAAATTTTATGATCGAATCCTTAGTGCTATATTTGAAATATTGCTTTATTTTAAACCTTGCAAACACTATTGTTGTGCAAATTTTTGGATCGACTTATCATGGTTTTCAATAGTCATTTGATTGGCATTGTTTTTTAACACACACCAATAGTGAATCACCATAGCTCCATTGATTGTACATTCGATATGAATGTTCTGCATGAATTGTTTCATTCCATCACCCTCGCACACTTAGGCATTAATGCCCGCCTCCTATCCCAGGTTACCTCTGTTAGTTTTGGGGAAATCCCTGAGTTTGCGGTCCTGCATATACCCTGTCCAAACCCTTGTTCATTTACCCGACTCACTGTGTGCTCTCTCCTATGGCACCTATGGTGCGCATAGAACCTAATGGCAGCCAAACACTCCTGCTATTTGAAAATGCTCGTGAAGACTTGGAGAATAGTGGCTGGCTGGTTTTTATCCAAAAATTTGAGGGTTTCAACCTTTCGGTAGCCCAAGAGTTTTCCCTCACCTTCGATGGATGCAGGGCTAAGGTTGGAGATATCCAACTCGAGCTAAATGAGAAATTCCTTAGCTCAGCTACAGGCTTACCAGCTAAAGGATAGAGGTGGTTTAAGAATTCAAAAGTGGACGAGGTGCCGTGGCCACTCCTATTCACATCGAGAAAGATTGTTAGTTTTGATAGAGGTATGCCTGTCACTGCCCTCAAGCCCAGATGGCATGATCTATTGGCAATTGTTAAGCAATTTGTGACTTGCGAAGGTCGTTACGGTTTGGCATTTTTTTATCATCTCAGGTTTCTTATGAATTTTATAGACTACCCTCTAAACATGTCGTATTATCTCCTATGCAGTCTGTACAAGATGTCCAAACGATTTAAGCGTGAGAAGGCTGATAAAAGCCTTTTCCATCATTGCTTGATCAAAATCATTATCGTTCATCATTTGAAGCTTAGTGGTGACTGTTGGCAAGCATTCCTATTAAGGAATGGATTTTCCACTCCCGAGTCTATCCAAGTGGACAAGGTTGTGGTTACTGAAACTCTGGTTGGGCCAGCCGTGCCACCTCCTACCCTTCTACCCCCTATCAAACCCTCGAACTGCCCCAACATTGACCTACCCGATACCATGGCTGACCCATGTGCTAAAGACAATACTAAGACCGTCAAGAGGCCTGTAAGGAAGAAAAGCAAAGGTGATATTGGTGTCAACAGTAAGGGAAAGAAGAATGCACGATGGATATCTAGATGTGCTAGGAACAAGGTCAAAAAAAACTCTGACCCGAAGCCTATCATTTTGATCGAGGATTCAGACTCTGATATTGAGCGCTTCTTGGCCGAGGAATACCCTTACTCTCATGGCTTGTGTTCTATGGAACCCTATGACTATTTTTCCAACCTACCTCCGTGCCTCAAGAACGACCCTAACTTGTCGAGAATTAAGCTTCACAATGAAACCACTGGTAACTTGAAAGAACCCTCACCTGTGATGCCAAGGCCAAATCAACCACCTTGCACTCAATGCAATTCTTGGCTTGAACGTTATTACACCGACGTTCCCCTATTGCAATCTAAGATTAAATCATTAGAGGAACAAGTTACTATGTTGTCAAAATAAGGAGTCAGGCTACAAGCCAACGAGAAGAAGCAAAAGACTACGGGTTCAATTGTCTTCAGAAATGTTGAGGCAGCTACGAACTTTGTCAACTCAAAGTTATCCTAACCGAAACATTTTCCTACAGCCCAGGTATATATTTCCACATCATTTTTTTTATTTGGTTAGCCGATTATGTTTTCTTTCAATTAGTTCTGTTCATTTTAATAGATTCAAAACGATTCTGTTATTTTCGAATTACCAAAAATGATTTCATTATGAATCATGTACAGAAGATTTGTTTGCTAAAATTGGACACAGCTATGTTTTGATTGATATGATTTTTCATTAGTATAACGATTGTGTCGGCCCTGAGTTAGTTCAATTCCTTTCCTTTGGTTTGATTCTGAAACGATTTTGTATGCCTTGAATTAGCATAGTCATTTGTATATGCGTTGAAGATTGGTTTGATATAGTTCTATTAGTTTTGAATTAAAAAATGATTTTGTTAGTTTTGTTTTGATCCAACAACGATTTTGTTAAGTTCTGAGTCGACATAAACTATTGCGTTTGTATTAAATGAATATCAAAGATTTACTTGATCGGTTATAGTCTGTTTTGATTGAGATTGATTCAAAAATGATTTCATTGTTTCTGAATTATCAAAAAGATTCTGTCTGCTCCGAATTGGTAATAAAAAGTGTCTGTCAGATTGCATATATCCCTGTTACCATTTAGTTAATTAAACATGATTTCTGTATGTTTCAAATTGGCATAAAGATTTGGTTACTCCTGGCATGAATGATTTGTTTTTTTTTGAATTAGTAATTAAAGGTTTGTTTAATAAGTTGAATGTATTGTTGTTATTGTTTGGATTGATTTAAAAATGGTTCTGTTTGCAAATAAGACCAGCTATAGAGTCGTGAGATTCTGTAGCTAGTCTTAAAATTTAGATTTTTGTTAGTTTTACAAATAAAACATTATCTAAACTTGTTTATTCTTGTCCACCTACAGGTACTTACGAATTTCAATGACAAATTGGACATACTGTGGTAGTTTAGGACATGCTTTTTGTGATATAGTTTTGTTTTAAGTTGTTAGTCATAGGCAGAAATAGAGACTTGGGGGATTGTTCCCGGATTTTTTGTAAATTGTTTTTGATAATTCCCATAGGGATGTTTTACCCTGTGGCCTTTATATACTCATTTATTTTTGTAATGAACCCATCACTGTTGGGAGAAAAAAGACTATGGATTTATGATGATACAGACTCGAATGGAAGTGGATCTTTTGTAACAGCTTTAGCTTTTAATTTATCATACTTTCGTTCAGGTTTTGTGCATTTTAATTTGTGATCAAGTTATTGACTACTTTGGATATCAAGACTTGTTGCAGGTTAATGCGTTGTGATTTAAATTCTATCCATATCTTATGTATCTCATTTTTTTTAGTACAACAATTAATCCGTTTCAATTTAATGAATAAAGATTTATCTTCTTCGTTAAATGAACTATTCTATACAAATTGTCGCGCGGATATTTATCTAACTGTGATGATTTGTAAATTATAAGATTGTTGTCTTTTTTATGTCTTGTTTGTTCTATCATCTCTATTCAAAGAGCACTGCTGCTTCCTGTTTACAAGAAGCTTGCAGAGAATCTAGTGCGGGTTTCCTCCCATCAAATAGCTAAATAAACCACTGTGCACAAGACAAATAGGAAGCATTACTTCAGGTTAGTTCGTTATTTGCAATTTAATAGTTAATAAATTAGAGAATCCTCAGTAGTTTGGATAGATACATAGTTCAGTTTTATAGTTAGGATTATTATTGTTCAGCTTAAATAGTTTTCATTTTGTTCCTTTCTCATAAAAATTATAAAAAATCAAAAATAGTAATTTCGCTATCGTAAGACATTTTACCATTGATTTTTGCAAATTTAGATTAAAATTTGTATTCTGTAAGTACTGTAAATATATAATTCAGATGTAATTTTGTTAATAACTGAACTTTTAATTTCATAGAATTATTATGGTATAATATTAGTAAGTAAGTTGTATATATATTTTAGATTTGTATATAGTTTGTTGTAGTTGTTTTTTCTCATTTAGATTAGTTCCTTTAGTGTTAGTTTTCTTTCGTTTTCTTAGGACTTAGATCGGCCAACAGAGCCGCTAAACCCATCGGGGTGGATCATCCCAAACGGCTTGGGTTAATTAGACAAACCCGAACCGGATCCACTCCTCCAGTTGACGAGCATTCATTTTTGCCCGTCAACATGTCCCTTTTTAGCATATTTTTTATGTTCCCGAGGAGTTATGCGAAATTGGGTATGAATATTCTCAGGAAATTTATTTTACCAATGAATGATTGCAATTATTTGATTTTCCTAGGGTGTTCTAGTTTCTAGATAGCTTCTATTCTTATAGGGTCTATTTTAATTCCATCTTTAGAGATTATATGCCCCAACAACTTGCCTTCTTCTAAATCAAAAAGGGTTTTCTTTGGATTCAATGAAATACCAATTTTTTTTCACTTCTCAAACACTCGTCTGAGATGTCGTAAATGTTCCTCGTCTAATTTGGAGTAGACAGTAACATCGTCCAGATATATGACTATAAAACTTCCAAGCTCATCCACAAAGGCAATATCCATTGCTCTTTGGAAAGTGGCACCAACATTCATCAAACCAAAGGGCATTTTCACATACATGAAAGTTCCCCAGGGTGTGGTGAAAGTTGCTTTCTCTTGGTCATCTTGGTGGACAAGGACTTGGTTATAGCCCGAAAAACCATCTAGTAAGGAGATCCTATTGGCCCCAACTACCTTTTGTAAGATGTGGTCCATTTTAGGTAGAGGGTAGTTGTCTTTGAGGGAAACCTTGTTCAGGTTTCGTAAATCAATGCAAAGCCTAATTTTGCCCTTCTTCTTTCTGGTAGGAACCAGATTAGAAACCCATTTTGAAAATCTTAAGGGGACTATAATTTTGGCATCATACATTTTTTTAATCTCTTTTTCTATTAGGGGTAGTAACTTGGGATTGATCCTCCTAAGTTTCTGTCTTAAAGGTTTATGTTCTTCTTTTATTGGAATTTTATGTTGTATGATACTAGTGTCGTAAGCCTTTAAATCCTCATAGCTCCAGGAAAAGACATCTACGAATTCTTTGCACAGATCAATGTATTTCATCTTTTTCTCTGGAGGTAAAGACTTAGATAATTTAATCATTTTGAGTTTTTTCTATGTTCCTATATTTCACTCCTTGACCTCTCTCCCAGTGGGTTCTATCTTTGGCTTTTTGGCTACATCATTAAAATCAAACAGGTCTTCTAAAGGAACTAAACCTCTAGGTAAAACATTGTTTTTCAAATGAAAAACATCAGAGTCTTCATCATTTTCATTTATTTCATTTGAGTCTAATTTATTTATACTACCATTTTCAAAAACTGATTTATTTACACTATCATCATTGTTCTCCGTATCTATATTTGTACATTCAAAATAATTCTTAGTCTGTAGGAAATCTTCAATTTGTTCATCATTTCCAAATACATGCCAGTACTTGTTGTTGTTTGAAATAGTCGGTATGCACTTCACCTCTACTGTGCATTGGCGATTTGGTTTGAAAGATATTTTGCATGTGGCTGCCAAAGTAGCCAATCCATCTACCAGTATGTTCTGGCTTCTGGGCATTACCTGCAAGTCGATTTCAGTGAAACATTCTAAGAAATATAAAACAACATTTCTATAGGCTCTGAGTCTAGGATTCTTAGCTGAATACTCACCTTTAGTTTTCTTAATGACAAGTTCAGAGTCACCTCTTACCATAATCTTTTTGGCACCAAGCTTCTTCAATAACTTTAGGTGAAGTAGCAAGGCTTCATACTTCGCTATGTTGTTGGTGCACTAGAAATTTAGTTTATAAGAGTGGTTTTCTGAATACATTGCTCTATGATTGTGAAACCAAAGCCCAGCTCCAGATCCCTATTTTCTCATAGCCCCATCAAAATCAATACTCTAGAGATCAACTGGTAGTTCATCACTTTCTACTGTTGCAGTGCTTCTTGCCTCAATGATTGATTTATCTTCTTGCATGTCAAGTGCATCATCTTCCAACTGATCAATTTTATTTTCCAATTCACAATCATTGTACAAAATGAATGAATCTAGATAAGAGTGTACAAAGTATAATGGGTAGTTGTGTGGTTTTTCCTGACTGTTGACCATATACTTCATCAAATTCTCTCTATATAGTATTCTCTGTTGTCCAAATACTGGGATGGTAGCATAAGACATATCTAACTACAAAGTGCCTTTCAACATGGCTCCCCAAGATTTGGATAACAACATACCATATTTCAGAGGGATTTCTACAACCACAATATCCATCACCATGATTTTTGTTGGGATTTGAGCCAGGGTGATACATAAATCTTTAATTATCCCTATACATTTGACCTTGCTAGAGTCGAAAGAATGTAAGTCCTTGTAGGTTCTAGTGAAATCAAGCCCCAACTTCTCCATCACAAATTTGGGAATCAGATTGTGAGAGGCGCCGGAATCAAGCATAACGTTGTGTAAGATTTTGTCATGGATATTCAGACTGATATACAAAGGAGGGACAACACCATTATCAGTTTGTCCCTCCTTTCTATATCAGTCTGAATCTAATAAATCTTTAGATTATGCTAGGGATTATGCCAGGGATGAATTTTCCTATACAGGTGGTCTAATCTGCTGATCAGGACCATTTTGCTCTCCTTGATCTCTTGGATCTCTCTGCCTGATCTGGCTATGGTTCCTTTTGAAGTTTGGATTTCAAATCTGAGGAGCAGCTTGATTTTCCTTGGGTGGATTTCTGTTGGCGATGGTTAGCATCTCCATCATTCTCTCCATAGATATGGATATGGAGTATAGTTTAGCATCTAAAGAGGAAGTGGAAGGTTCTTCTTTAATTGTGACCCTTCTTTATGTTCTCTTCCTGGCTCTTCTGGCTAAGAGATTTGCTTCCACACTCACTGCACTTTTCTGCATGTATTCCATGGTGACAAAATTTCTTTCCCTTGGTTGGTATGACATATCAGCATCAAATCCATCATGGAATTTGATTAATGCCAAACCTTGAGGGGGTTTGATATCAGCTAGAATTGTGTTGTAAAGATTGTTGAAACGAATGTGGTAATCCTGCACTGTTTCCCCTTGGTTCCTTCTGATATTCTCATATTCTAATAAAATCTGGAGAGGTCTTTTCTTTACCTCCCATCTGTCAAGAAAACTTTGTTGAAAAGAAGCAATGTCAACTATGGTAGTAGGGCGTAAATATTTGAACCATTTTTTGACTTCTTCGGTTAAACTCTGTGCAAAAAGTCTCATTTGGACATCCACCTCATCGACTTTCTGTAAATCAAAGTAGTCATTCATCTTATCAACATGTTGTTGTGAATTAAGAGGTCTAGTACCATCTAAATGAGGAAGTCTGGTTTGATAGTCCCGGGGCATGGCATGTAAGGGAGTGGCCAACACCAAGGGAGTATACGTTACTGCCATGATTGGTGGAGGAGGTTGAACAATAACTATTGTGATTGGAGGAGAAGTGACATAAGATGTAGAAGATGTAGGACTGGGAGGGATGGAGTGAGCTACTTGAGGCTTGACAGAAGCTACAACAACAGTTAGGGAAGAAAGTTCAATTGACTGTTCAAAGTGGGCTTTGTACAAAGCTTGATCAAGATTCGCTACTAGATTTTCTAACTTGTCAAAATCTTCAAGAAACCATTGATCAAAGTCTGCTATGGGATAAAGTATTTTAGGGGTCCTAGTTGTAGGATGGTTTGATCTAGGATTGTTTCACTTACAAAGCTATCATATTTGGTTCTAAAAAGGCTTTGTTCAAAGGATATGTCAAACTCAAGATCCTGGATGGCAACAAGCTTCTCTGAAAGAGAAGTATACCTATGAAGAGGATTGTGACTCCTTGAACCTTCTACAGTGTTTCTCTTTGAGAGTAACTTTTCTGGATCATCTATTGCTACTACAGGTTCTGGATCAGGGTGAGATCTAATATAAATTCTTTTAGGAGCTAGAATTTTAAATTTTAAGAAATCTAAACTAATATATACAAACTTTAACAACCTTTGAACATTATCTCTCTATAGGTTAGATTTTATGATTTGTTCATAAATAAAGTTTTCTTTATCTAGGGAAAATAAATCATAGGATGGAAAGTTTGTTCAGTTCCCCAGTATGGTTGCCACTATGTTAACGCTCTGTAAATTCCCAGAGGTTGTCAGGAGGTAGAAGAAATATAACAGAGGTAACTTAATCCAACCACTTCGAAACTGGGATCTAGCCCTGCCAGTTTCAGAGGGGGATATCTCTGTAAAATTTAGATATGTTTGGGTTTTAGATATTAGGCTAGTTAAATTAATAGGAATCTATTGTTTTGTTTTATAATGATGGTTGAAATATTGCTCACAAATCCATTGGGATATGGGGTCTGTTCTATGGGTTGAGATTAGAGAATAGACTTTATAAGGTTTCTTCATGGGGCAAGGTAATGCAAATGTTTCATCCTTTATAATTAAAGCGATGGAAAGGCACAAAAAGGTGAGATAATCAATCACAACAAAGAAGCATTTAAGAATTTCTTTATCACAATATCAGAAGAATAACATTCATATATTTAAAAGCCAGAAATAGAGTATACGAGATAAATTCTACACTTAACCTTCTTTTGAATGATCAGAGATAGAAAACAGAATGGTAACAAAGTAAGACAAACATTAAACTAAGAGAAGTAACATCACCAACATCAACACACAGGTATCCTGTGAATTGTATTTTTGAGTACTGGTAGATCTCTTCAAAAAGATTACAGATTACAACTTGCTTGGGCGTAAAGATAAACCCTCAATACTTCGAAGTTTGAAGTATTTATAGAAAAATTACAATTCCATCCTGTCATTAATGATCAGGACATGGTAGAATCAAAATCTAACTAACTAGATAAAAAAAGACACAATTGTAGGAAATGATAATTATGTGTCAAATTCTTTGTGCTGATTTCAGGGAAGGTTGTTGGTGATTCATAAACTTGACTTTGAATGCTCCGTGTTCTGACTTGGACATCCACATGAACATCTAGTCGATCAAGTTAGACAGGTCGTCCCATCTATGTTGACTACGAATAGTAACTTTGAGCAACCTTCGGTATACTTCATCCGTCTTTGTGTACTTAGCGAAGGTGGGCTTGGTGATGAAAAGACATTTTATCTCGTGTTGAGTGCTCAAGTCCAACTGCAGCTTTTCTAAGAATGCTTTGACCATGATATTGCCCTATATGCCTGCAAACTTGAACCTATCCTTTGCCACTGTGAGGATCTTTTGTTTGTAGTCTGAGAGAGTAATCAACTTGTTATTGATCACAAATAAACTTGGAAGACCTTTATTATGCAGAGATTCATCCTTGCTGAAAAACCTTTGTACCACAACATCCATTCTTTGAACTCTCTCCTTGAGTTGTAGCATCAACCCCCTCTTGGTCAAGACTTTCTTGACTTCAAGAATAGTTTTGATCCTGTCCTCAATTTGTAGGGCTTCCAGCTCTTCATTTGATTTAGAATTTAAGAATCTGATGATCTCGTTTGCCTCTGCAGGCATTTCTCCCAATTCTCCCTTTATCCTTTCAATGGCTTGTCTAGCTCTCTGCACCAGCTCATGTTGTTCAAACATAATTTGTATCAAGGTCCATATCTCTGTCACTGATTGGCAGATGTCCATCCAAATATTTTCTTTAGACTCTGACAATGTCTTAGCCATTATTGTTTCCTTCTACAGTTGTTGCAGTTCCTATTTGAACCTCTCTGATTTATGCATCTCAGTGTTGTAGCTAGTCTGGAATGTAGACTTCAGATTTTGGATATTTTGAATCTCTTCATGCAATTTTCTGATTTCTACCCCTTGCAGAGTCATGTCTTCCATTGCCTTTGCCATATTTTCTACTGCACCTGGAGCTATCACTGAGGTTCCTGCTGGAATTTCCCCTGTGGTGGTTGTTGTCATTGTTGTTGTACTGACCCCAGTGAGAGGGACTACATTTAGTGGAATGAATGCCATTGGCACACTTTGATCCTTTTCTTTGATTAGTTTCTCCATCTCGACTTCCATCTCCTTGATTTTCGCATTCTGCTCCATGATTAATATCAACATTTCCTCCTTTTGGCTTTCAGTCTTGGCTATTTACTTCTCTTATGGGTCTTCTATAGTATATGTAAGGTTACTAGAGAGGTAGTGGGGGGGCCTAGAGGGCCCATAGTGATAATAGTGGAGGTCATTCAATGTAAGATGGACTAGGTCCACTATATTATTAAATAAGGCCCACTATGGTAGTTATATATAATAAATGGGTAATTAGATA